>CM053513.1:58900471-58925839 GCA_028627145.1 Eidolon dupreanum
CTTGAGCCCTGCTGTTCCTTGAACATGCCATGCAAATGTTCATCTCAGGGGCTTCACCCTTTGCCCCCTAAAGTTCCTCTCCCAACTTCATCCAAATCTCTGCCCTAGTGTCACCTTATCTGTGTGGCTTTATTTGCTCCCCTTCTCTAAAATGGTAACCCCTATTCAACCACCACGTCCTTTCCTTATATTCTTTTATTTTGCCCCATACTGTTTATCACCAACTCTATTTATTGTCTCTTCCTCACTCACCTAAAGGATAGGTCTGAGAGAGCATAAACTTTGTTTTATTCACACTGCTATATCCCCCCTGCATGGTATCTGGTATACAACAGATATTCAATAAATATTTGTGCTATAAGTAAATAAGCCAATGAATGAACAGCAATGATTTACATTTATTTGTATTGTTAAAGTTCCGAATAAATTTTATATTTCATAAAATTCATAGAGCCTGTAACTAGTAAGACCACATACAGCTCTGCTAATTTTGTCTATAGATGGCTACATTTGGGTCAGGCACCCATCTTATTAGGTCCAGCTGGCTATAGCCAGAGAAACAGGATGGTAAGGTAAGGAGCACAGAGACCTACACACAGAGGCTGTTGATGTAACAACACATCTTGGATCTTGTTCCATCATCAGTATATAAAGACTTTTATCATCTTTTGTTATTGTATAGTGTTCGACTCTGTTGGTTCCATACTTAAGTTTTTTGAGTTTATATGAAGTTTAGAAGAGGTCTAACAAATATAGGGATACAGAGGCAGGCTATCACAGTGCTTAAGAGTATGGACTTTGGAGCCAGCCATTGTGTGTTCAAATCCTAATACTAACACTTAATTGCTGTGCAGCCTTGGGCAGTTATAAAACTTCTCTGGGACTCTGCTTTCTCATCTGTAAATTGGTGTTATTAATAGTATACTTATACTGTAGGATTGCTGTGAAGATTGAGTTCATATTTTTTAAGTACTTGGAATACCTGACAAAGTACATGCAATATAAATATAAACTATTCTATGGCTTTTAATATTTTAGATAGAGGTATATTTCAAATGATTTTAGGTTTTAGTCCAAGCATCCACATATATTTATTTGTCAATTCCCTACCTCTTCAAAAGTTTTTGCATGATGTTGTTTTGTATCTGTTGGATGGAGGCAGGATGAGGGGAATGGGGTAGAAAGAAAGTTTTGGGTTTCAGAATTCTGGATAGAATTACTGTTGGCAGCTATCCATGCTTTTCTGGCCATATTGCCTTTGGCATATCTTGGGTGGCCTTTTACTAGAGCTGCTGAAAGTAGAGCCAGCCCAGCTATATCCTGGAATCCAGAGAATTGTTTTAAAGGGCCTCAACCCAGGGCCAGTAAAAGGCAATTCAGTTAATGCGAGTTAGTGAATTTTGGCATATAGTCTAGTTTGGAGATGCACTCTGTAACCTTACTGAACTTTTCTTGATTTGTGTGTTTAAGCATTCTTAAAGCATTAAAAGTGGGCTGTGTTATTTGAGAGACACTTCCTTTTTTGGAATTGGCCTTTTGAGTTCTCCATGTTTATAGGTTCCGCCTCCCCCACCCGCCCTTTTTTTTTTTTTTTTTTAAATTTGAAAATTAGAGGAAAAGAGCGAAGCCACGACAGTTTATTTTAAAATAGTTTTTAAAAATGGGTTGGAATAGAAGAAATATAATGAAACAAACAAAAATTAAGCAAAGTTAGCTTGTGGTTACATATAATTATAAAATTTTATTTTAGTATAGTCTTCTATGAACCTCCTAAAGTCAGTGAAAAGTTGTTAATCAAATGAACCTACCTTCTCCTGTCAAGAAGATAATGTTTGATTTCTGACTATGAATTTGTATGTATATTTCACTTTTAATATTAAGTCAGACACGTAAGAAGTTAAAGTTAACTGTGACCAGTAGAATATGGATTAGTGTAGTATTACGATTATGCCAAGTCATAGTGAAGTTCAGTGTGGCTGGAAGTATTAGGCTATGAGCAGGAATGTTAGGCTACTGGTGGAAATTTATACTATTGGTGATTTCTTGAGATGGTGTGTCTTTGATTTTGTAAAACACACCAAACCACTATTTTAGTATAGATTATTTTTTTACAGTTTTCTTAATTTCTTTCTCAAATTGGCCCTTTATGGGAGTTTGATGAGGAAATATACAAAGTATATTGGATTATTTTCAAGGCAAATAATGATGAGCTAAACTATTCTTAGGTTATTCTATCTTATATTAAGATATAGATAAGATATGGATAAAATATATTTTGTGATGTTTTTCACATAAAACCTATTTATTTTCATCATCTAATGGAATTTGTCTTTGCTTTAATACTTATTTTTTTAATCCTGGCAGGAACATACTGGCAAAAGTGGCCTTACTGGTACGACCTAGCCAAGAAGCCAGAGCAAGGGAGCCTGGGGAATGTAGTTCCTTGCCATACAGACAGGACAGGGAAGGACAGGGAATTGATCTGAGAGCAGATAGACAAATGATCAACACAGACAATATAAAAAAATCTTGACCCCCACCCCCCACCCCGAAACTGATACTAGTGCTTTCATATTCTTAAACAATCTACTTCCCCTGCGGCTCAGGATGGCTTGTAAAAGATGGAAATAATTATGATTTATATGGTCTTTGTTTTCAGGAACGCTTTAAAGGAATTAAACTGTTATTACATTTGCCGAATATATTTTTGCTGTTCTTTTGATTTTTATTATTTGTGTATTTTGGACACAGAAATTAATTATTTTCATTTGTTCAATTCTTTTATTTTTAAATAGTTCTTCAGAGATTAGAAAGTCAGTTCCCTTGAGATATTTAATAAATATTGTTTTCTGTCATCTGCTTCTTCTAAGTTTTCAACATTTTAAAACTCTATAATCCATCTGGAATTAATTTTGGTATTGGGTCAATGCATTATTGTAAAGCCACTTAAGACAGTTTATTTGTTTTTAAAGATTATCTGTACTCTGAGAACTTTATATTTTCTTTTTCAGTTGCCTTGTCTATGTTGGATTTCTTTAAATTTGATAGATCCTGATCTATAGTAATATTTCAAGTTTTATTTCAATTATCATTGCTAATTTCTTTATTGACTGAAGTATACTTTTATTTTTGATTAAATAGCATCTTTGAAGTGGCTATCCAAAGGCATTTTATCTCCTTTTTTTAAAGAAAAATGTTTAGGATGTCATATTTTGATTTGGGTTAATTTTAAGATCTGTGGATATTATCTAACAAATAGGTATGAGTTCAGTATTGATGCGTACATCTGTATTTATTGCTTTTTATGTGTAGGTAGGTCCAGAAAGGACTGTCATGATTTTCATTTTTTAAATTTATTTTAGTCATGGGAAAGTGAAGTGTTGAGTAATGAGTGTCTAATGTGTTTTGAACTTGGCCTTTTAAAATCAGTTGCTTTAATCATATGAATCTGGTAATTGCAGTATGGAACATTGTCTAAATTTAGTAGCAGGGATAAAAGTCAAAGTGTCCAGAGAAGGTAAGGATAGATTACTTAATTGTTAACTCCTCACCTTTTTCCTTAGTGAATTTACTAACCTGTGATGAGGATATTGGAACTCTGTAAATGTCTAAATAGAGAGGATATCACTTTTTAAAAATTTTATTTGCTTCAGTAATATTATTATGAAGTATTTGTACAGTAATAGAATGGTTAACAGTATATATATATTTTTAAATTGGGTTGTAAAGGAGGGTGAATGAGGAGAGATGTATGTAAAACTCATGTATCAGTAAACATTCTGAGAAACTAGCCTCTCTAGTTTTGAAGTAAGAGACTTTTGTTTTCAGTTTCTCTCTAGTAACAGTTTAAAATTTTGATGTAATTGTTATTAATTAGAAGCTTATTAACATAAAATTAACATTTTTAATGTGGAAAATTTCAACATTATAAAAATATAATAATATAATGAACCTTATGTATCCATCACTGAGGTTCAAACACTGTGTAGCGGATTTCATTTTATCTCTCCTCTCATTGACTTCTCCCTTTACTTCTGGATTATTTTAAAGCAAAATTCTAGATATGTCATCTAAATATTTCAGTGTGCATCTCAAAAAATAATAACTTTTTAAAAACCTAATCACAACACCCTTTATTATACTTGGGAAAGTTGGGCATAATTTCCCAATATCAGGTATTTAGTCAGTGTTCTCATTTTCCTAATTTTCATTCATAAGTATATGTGTGTGTGTATGTTATTATTTTAAATCTGTTTTGATCAGAATCCTGAGGAGGTCCATAGTTTAGGATCGGTTTATGAATTCCTCAGTTCTTCATTTTTTAAAATTTTGTGTTAAAGTAATTGAGTCATTTGTGTTATATAAAACATTTTATTTGAGGGAAAACTTTACTACAGAAATATAGAGATAGCTCAACATAAGTGTTTTCTAGATTTGTCATTTGTTTATTGTGTTCATGATTTTTGCCATATCCTGTATTTGTTTTTTGCTTAATATTTTCATAATTATTGTTCTGTTAAAACCAAAATTCTTACTTTCTTATTCTAATAATTTATGTGTATGAAATTATGTATTTGATGTCTTTGTTGTATTTTTAAATACGTATTAAGATAAATTTAACTATTAAGATAAAACTGTGCGCTTTCTAAAATCTTAAGTACCACATATTAGGAAATACTATATTAATATTAACGACTCTTCTCCTTCTTCCTTCCACTCATATCCTATGTTGAGATTTAATGGGTTACTCCAAGAGGGACCAGTTTGAAACCTTAGATGCATTTCCTGCATGTCTCCAGAAACAAGGTACATTCTGTGCAAAGTATGGTTTTACTGGTACACTGCTAGTGAGGTGTGTTACCAATCTGAGATCACGGTGCAGCCAGCTCAGCATTCTTATCTTTCAGGTTCAAATTCCATTACGTGTGACATGTAATTTTATAGAGGAAGGAAAAAAAACGAGGAACCTGATTCTGGATGGTCACTGAAATCTTCAGCTTATTGTTGATAAATGGAGTTAAGTAATGGCTGAAAATATTTCTCATTTTGTTGAATAAGAATTAACTTTTATGGAAAATATTTTTTATTCAACATTTTTTTAAATTAAAATTATTGAGATGACATTGGTTAATAAAATCAAATAGGCTTCAAGTGTACAATTCAATAACATACCATATGTATATTGCATTGTATGTTCACCACCCAAAGTTTAATTTCCTTCTGTTACCAAATATTTGACCCCCTTTACAAGCCTATCTACTTAAAAAAAAAACAACTGAATTTCAGCAGAATAAGCAGATGCTTTATTGGAGGATGAAATCATGCCATGAGAATTTTGGGGAGAGTTAGTTATAATTGTATGTTATATACAGGACAAGACTCAGATTCCTAATATTTATCTGGACACAGGGAGGTTATGCCCAAATGGAGCTTTTGGGTGATAAATTTTCCTGGGCAACTTTCTTGGAGATAACAGAGAGTTTAGCTGAATGCAGGGGGTCTTTCCTCGCCCAGGTGTATCTCTGCTATTGAGAGGAAGAGGGTGTTTAGTGAAGGAAAGGAGGAGAAGGGCAAAGAGAAGCTAATGTTTTGAGAATAAAGTCAAAGGTGAATACATGCCTGATAGGCATCTGTTACTTAATAGAAAGACAGAAGAAAGTACAAATCTCTACTTTTGTCTGACTCTAGCCAAATCGTATTTCTCTCTTGTTCATCCATCTTTGCTAGTTGTCAAGTTTATTTCTCTCAGGTTTATCCATTTAGTTATGTTAGCACTCTAGGATTCTAATTACAATATGTCTTCCTTTAGTTATGTTTTGTTATTATGCTAAGGCTATGACATTAAGTGAGATGATAAAATACTTTAAATAAAAACATTTATTTCATGTGTTACATGGCCAATATATAATGCAGTTGGGAAATTACGTGGTTGAAGTGAGTGAATTATGCTTATGAAGTATTATCACCTCCAGTGGCTCTTGTATCTCTTAAAAATATGTATAAATCGCGTGGCATCTGTGTGGTGAAAGGCCGATAGATTATGAATGTGGGCTAAGGATGGATAGGTCTTAAAGGTCCACCTCAGGGTCAGGAAGGCAGAACCGAGGTATCAGTCTGAGATCCCTTAGATTCACCTCTCAGATTAATCCTTTTCTCTCTAAATTCTGTCACCATTATATTAGTTGTATTATGCTCCAACCACTCGGTACAGATCTGTAGGTTACAGCCTATAAACATATAGCTTACTGTTAACATTTCTTTCCTTAAATAGTCTTTACATCTTTTTGTATTTTGAAACAAATAATAAAGACTTCTATTAGATAAGGCTCCTTTAGCTTTTGATAAATTAGGTAAGTTTTTATATGTAGCCTCCAGATGAAGATGACTGTTCTTATTAATAGGGTTAAGGCTGTAGGGGCTGAAGATCTTTTGTGAGGTTATATTGAATGTTAGATCACGAGTAAGCTGTCTAGACTAAAATCCCGTGATGGCTGTTCTTATAAGAAAGTTTTGGGTGACAAACACTGGAAATTACCCATCTAGTGCTTTTCATCTTTCTTTTTTTCTTACTAGCTGTATCCTCCTTTTTGGAGGTTGACAACGTGCCCAGTAAGAGATTGCCTTTGTAGGTTCATTGCAATGCATTCTGAGTGGATGTGTGGTAGGGTATATCTTTATATTTTCTCTGAGTCAGTTGCCTCCTCCCACCCTTCATTTTCTATTGATATCTTTCTCCTTATGAGAAAGTAGAGTTGATACTTGGACTTTCTTGCTCCCATTTGTAACAATTAAAAAGTAGAAGAAATCTACGTAATATTAAAATGTCAGTACTACTCAAAGTAATCTACAGATTCAGCAAAATTCTTGTCAGAATTCCAATGGCATTTTTCACAGAACTAGAACAAATAATTCTAAAATCTATATGGAACCACAAAAGATCCCGAATAGCCAAAGCAATCTTGAGAAAGAAGAACAAAGCTATACGTTCCTTGATTTCAAACAATACTGCAAAGCAGCATGTTATTGGCACCAGAACAGACATGCAGACCAGTGGAACGGAATTGAGAGCCTAGAAATAAAACACATACATATATGGACAGTTTATTTACAGCAAAGCCAAAAACATATAATGGAGAAAGGATGGTTTTGGTTTGGGAAAACTGGACAGCTACATGCAAAAAAAAAAATGTAACTAGACCACTAATTTATACCAAACACAAAAATTAACTCTAATGGATTAAAAACTTGAATGTAAGATCTGAAACCCTAAAATTCCTCGTAGGCAGTAAGCTACTTGACATCAGACTTGGTGATTTTTTTGTGGATTTGACTCTAAAGGCAAGGGAAACAAAAGCAAAAATAAACAAATGGTACTAGATCAAACTAAAAAGCTTCTGTACAAACCATCATCAAAATGAAAAGGCAGACTACTGAATGGGAAAAAATATTTTTCAAATCATACATCTGATAAGAGGTTAATATCCAAATTATATAAAGAACTTATATAACTCAACAACAACAACAACAACGACAAAGCAACCTGATTAAAATATAGGCAGATAATCTGAATAGACATTTTCCAAAGAAGGCATGCGAATGGCCAACAAGTGTATGGAAAGATATTCAACACCACTATTAGGGAAATGCAAATCAAACTCACAATGAGCCATATCTCCTTATACCTGTGTGGTGAAAGGCACCTGTTAGAATAGCTGTTATCAAAAAGACAAGAAATAACAAGTGTTGGAAAAGATGTGGAGAAAAGGGAACCCTTTTATACTATTGGTGGGAATCAGTTTTTCAGCAATGCCAATTTTGGTTTAGCTAGTGGATGTTTTTGAGGCCTCCTAGTTAAGCATGAGTTTGCATTCTCCTTCACTACCCTTTTTTTTATTGGGCTGTTTGAGTCATCATAAAATGCCTAGCCCTTTTACTAACACAAATGCCATAAAGGATTTGCCAAGGGCAATTATTTCTCCACTAGTTAAGGCGGAGTAAGAGTACTAAGGAAGTGAAATAAACAGAGTACAGGTCATCTCCTTTTATGGAAAATAATTTTGCAGGAAGAATTACTTTACAAACCTCCTACTGAGAGTCAGGCATTTCAGATGTCCCTTTTGGAATGGTCATAAAGGTGTGTTTTCTTTTGTTGATGAAATACAGGTAGCTCTAGAAGATTTAGCTGTCCTTTAGTCTCATAATATGTGGGCTCTTTTAAGACATGGGGGAATAAAATGGATAATTGAGAAAAGTAGTTATTTTAGCAGCTGTTAACCAGGCACAGGTCAGTCTGGGACACTCCCTGGTTCTAGAACTTTACAGGTTGATTGGGAATGCTTGATCATCTTAGGCTGATAACATGCAGTTCCTATGGATACATAGGCATGTATATTATACATACTTTGGATAAACAGACAACCATATGATCTCACTTGTATATGAATGATAAAGATATAAATAATGAGATTATGTTAGAGTTTGACTCTCAGGTAGTTAAAATTTGTTACTTTTATTGTTTTGGTCATAATATGATCCTTACTAATTAGGTGTAGAATGTTGAGAATATTAACTAGTCGCTGGTAACATCTTTTAAAACAAATATATATTTTTATCTAAAAATTAAAGTTTAATAACAAATATTCAAATAATATAGAAATATACAAAGTTTAAAGTAAAATTTCCTCAACCTCTTCCAGCTTCCCTTCTTCCCAGATGCAACCTTTCAGCTTTTTACTCTTCATTTCTGTGCTCTAAATGTGCTCCAGTCTCCTCACAAATGCATGTTGTTCTGTAACTTTTCTTTTGTTCTTTAATTTTTATTATGAATATGTTTCCAGGTCAGTATACATAGGCATGTATCATTGTACATAATTTGCATATCAAAATTTTTGATGTTGCAGTTATTGTTTATGTCCAGAAGTTTTTAAAAAATGAATGTTCACTTATTTATTTTGCTCAATACATATCTTTATGTGGCTGTCAACAGAAAAAAAATCAAATATAGAGTGTGGATAATTTTATTAATTAATGTTACAATGAGTTATATAGCACATTTAAAATTAATAAACAATTTGAAAACGACCTAAACATTTGTCAGTGACAACTCAAATATAAACTTTATGAATATTTTTCTGTATACTTGATTATGTGTAAAACAATATTTGAATAATTTTGGACTGCATTTTAAATTTTTGAAATTTTGACATCTGCAAATATGCCTTCAGTTTTTCTTAAAATTAAAAATATGTAATTAACATGTTATGCTGATTATACCTCAACAAATATGTTTATTTAAAGATTTACAAATAAAATAGCTACAGTTACAATCTCATCTGCTATATTATTTATTCATAGAACTTATAATTTCTGACCATGTCCATTCATATAACAGTGTATAACAGTGGATAAGGAGTTGGCAAGATGACACAAAGGAGTTGATAGTAAAAATTAATTTATTTTGGATATTATATGTATTATCTTTCTAAAATTTCTCTTTATAGAATTTGATATTTATAATCTTATTTTATGTAGACCGATATTAAAATAAGTCAGTGTTTTTGATAATTGTACAAATAGTAAATGACAGTAGAAGCCAATTTAGGATAAAAAGAAATGTTGTGACTGATCTGCTAATCATATAATCCATATGTGAAAATTTGAGAGATGATTCAAGAAGGTAAATTATTCTTTTAGATTACTGTTTTAATAAATAGTAATGTTTCAGTGTTAAGTAGTTCAGTAAATTAATATGGGTTCTACCCAGAAGAAGGTAGAAGTGGATTCTTAATATACCTTTCAGTTCCATGACTGTTTTTCATACTATATATGAAAATGAATTTTGTGTAATATTAAGTGACTGTGTACCATTACTTTTTTATGCAACTTAAAAGTAAAAAGGTCTTTATTCTCTTTTGCTGTTATAAAGCAACATCTGTTCCGAGTGGGAATTTTTACATAATACTGTGAACCTTGTTTATATTCACTAACAAAATGATTTAGGGGTGTAGTCACTTTTTTATTGAGGAAAAAATGTAGTGATCGTCACCTTATTCAGAAAAAATGCTTCAAACTGATTTGACTACTGATAAGATTGATTTAATTGGGCTATAGCATTTGCACTTGACAAGAAACAGTCCTCTTTCAAGCTCTTGAACTATTCAGGAGTTTGATTAAATTATTTTCTTTGTATAACTTCTTAACTCTGACATTGATTATCCTCATCTGATATTTTAGAGTTAATATTATAGAACATTTTGCTGTTAGTAGTTCATATGTAAATTGTGGGACAATTTCCTTTTCTTTTGGATTGAGAAGAAATTATTGAATAATCTCTTCAAAAATGTATCTTCAGTGTTGGGCTGACTTGCTGAATACATTATGTGCATATTACATTACTATTCCTTCATGTCTTTGGAAATTTCAGTGACAACTAAGGTTCATAACCTTTAAGACTGAGATGTGTAAACTGCTTTATTTATTTTTTATGGCAGCAGTAAGACGAAAGTCCATTATATCATCTCTGTGTCATTTAAGTTAGAGGTTTCTTGTGTCATGCTTAAAAAAAAATCTATGCTTAGAAGACACTCCTGGTTTAAATAGCCCATAATGTTTAATCAGTACTTTTGGTTTGAAGGATTAATACCCAAAAAAATACTATCATGTTTTATTTGTCCACTAATTGTGTTATGGCTGTATTGTCAATAATAACCTTTTTTTGCCTTGGTAACGACACATAGGGTTAGGTAGATTGGTCAGCATGGAATAAATGTATCCATGGAGGTTTGGACAGGACCAGATATCAAGGACTTTTTGGCATGGATCAGATGTCACTGTGGACATTTTGGATAGGACCATATGTCTGCTAATTACATTAAGGCATACATATATAGTAAATGATCACTAGAATAAGGTTAGTTAACATCCATAAACTCACATAATTATAATTATTTTTTTTTGTGGTGAGAATATTTAAGACCTACTCTCTTAGCAGTTTTCAAGTATATAATACAGGATTGTTAACTGTTGTCACCAGGTTGTTTTAGATCACCAGAACCTATTCACCTTATAACTGGATTGAGTATCTTTCATTTGCATTTTTGCTGTTTGTGTATTTTCTTTAGTGATCTATCTTCTCCTACTTTTTCACTTAATATATCATGGCATAAAATTTAAGTATATAGATCATATATTTATTGATGTAGAAAGAGATCTAATTCTATCATCCTTTTAATACTGAATAATATTTAATTTCATGGATGTATTATTAGATTTTAAACACTAAACCAAAAAAGATAATCATTTTCTAATATAAAAGCTGCTGCTCTAAACATCCTACACTCTTATTTGATAGTAGTGAGTACTTAGAAGACTAATTACTGAGTCAAAAGCTTATGTATTTTTAAGGTTTTTGATATTTCTTGCCAAATTTCCCTCAAGAGAGGTACGCTAACAGTGGGAACATTTGAAAGGGGCCGAAAAACCTTTGAAAGCAAGCATTGACCATAGAATATTGTAATCTGCCTTTACATTCTACACATTAGATCTTGACTAGATCACTCTATTTCTTGACTAACTTTTATATTTCTGGGTCATTGTAACTTTTTTCTCCCTCTAATACAAGTTTCTTAATAAGATGTTTGTACCTAAATTCCTTCATGTTTTTCTGCTCTGTACAACTGGACATTCACACATATCTTTTAAAGCTGAAACTAATGTGGCCCTCCTCAGTGAATTCTTTCTCAATTTCCATCCCATAGTTAAAGTTTATTCTAAGCTTGTCCTACATTTTATATATTCATCTTTGAATTCCAGAACCAACCACTATGCTTGGCATATTTAAGTGGTTTTTCTCAACACTGACTGGTTAAATTATTCTTGGATCAAATCAGGTTTCTTGTCCATATTATATTCTACAGTATGTCTTTCATATTAATGCTTTATTCAACTTGAAAAGCTTACTGATGTGATTATATTCCTAACTACTAATGTTATACTAAAGATCCCACTTGTTTTTGAGAATGAAGATGACATCAACACATATATGAAAATAATTTTTTGTTTCAGATTTTTGTAATCTCAGATGACACAACTGTATAAGCATGGCCTTGTTTTACTGTTTAGAATTACAGAGTAAAATACTTTGTTAAACTTTAGCTTAAGATTTTCCATTCAGATATAATAACCTATAAGTATGGTTCAGTTAAGGTTATATTATAAACTAACCTTAACAACATCTTTTGTTAGGTAACATGGCAAAAATTAAAATAGAACTTAGTTATGAAAAAAAAGTTCAGCATTGTAGTTATTTGTTCATCTCCTTTAGGCTTACAGATTTGTCCGTCAAGCAGTGAAAACATAATTTCTATATAATCAACTGTCTAGGACATTTAAATAAATTAGAATCTTTTGAATGTGAAATTGAAATTACTAAATGTATTACTGGCTTTGTATGTAAAAATAGAAGTGACTATTCTATTGCCAGTAATAGAATTCTTCTGGAAGTCTTACGGAATTGATGAATATGTAAGAGGACATTTTTATGAAGATGATCAGTACAAGCTGTTTTCCAGTAAAGTCTGGGGAAATGTTTTATTTTTGCAATGTGAACAGCACTAATGCAGCAAGTTGAATTATTTTGGGGCTTCTTTGGCCAACACACTGATGCCCAGAAAATGTCTGGGCTGCTGGCTCTCCAGATGCACATTTGACCAAATGAAGGTGATACTAACTGACCTTTCACCGCCAATTTCAGGTTCCATTTGACTTAATCTTAAAAACTAGAGCATAGATAACAGTCTCTATATAAATTCAGTTAGTTCAGAAAAAGCAGATTTATCTAAAATTATCTCTCAGTATATTGCAGTTCCTGTTTAAATTTTATTTGGTGGTAGTAAGTAAAAAGGCATTAAAATTGAGTCTTTCTGATTTCAGAAGATTTATGCCCAGCAGGTGTGACACTGTTTTTGAAGACTGCTTTTATGTATGATTCTTTGCCATAGGTATTATCAGAGGAAGGCATTGTTAATGGATTTAATTGAATTAACACTTCTGTGATGTTTTTGTGTTCCTAGTGATATTATTAAACATTATGAGTGCATGTCTTAACAATACGTATTAACTGTCAATAAAATTTTTCTATTTATATTTTAAAGTTGAGAAGATAATTGATTTTTTTATCCTACTAATAATGATTACCTTTTATTTAAAGAAGTGAAAATAATCCAGACACCTAATTTCAGTATCCTAATATAGATTAAAAAAGTAGAGGAATAGCTTCTACTCAATGAACTATATAAAACATCATGATAGATATATGGTTATCAATTATATGATACAAAATTCATTTTGGAAAGGTAAATAGACTGCTCATTTGTGAGGATATTTTTTTGAGATGACTTTGATGTGCCTATTAGATAAAGTGCGAAAGCATCTTACTGAATTATTCTGGAGTTCGGACCGAAAGGTTGTTTGTAGTGTGGCTTACCTTGTCTGTGTATCATCACAAAGATTTATGTAGAGATCATGAAGCAGCTTCATTTAATAAAATGAGAATCTGTTTTGTGTTAACTATATATGTTATTGCAGCATACAAGAATGTGTATCTAGTGTACCGTCTTCCAGTTTCAAAGATAGATTTTTGACCACTGTTAGCACTGGCACTTTTTTCTTCAAAGCTGCCAGACTAAGTGTGTAGCTGCAGTGCAGTAAGGGAGTTTTAACTTGCTAGATAGCCTGAGAGGAAATTATTGGAGACTCTTTCTTGGAGAACTAAAAGGGTTATTTTGCAACACCTTAGCTAAAGCTAAAGCTAGATGTTCAGCCAGTAATTCAAATGAGGAGCGACCTGGGCTTTGAGGTGAGGGCTAAAAACATTGAGAAACCAAATGTGTGTGCTTTAAAAAACAGGCTCATTTGGATTGTACCTGTGGAGAGAGATTAGTTTTACATTTATTCCTCACTTAAATTTAGTAGCTAAACTTACAATTTTGGTACCCCTAAGAATGATTTCAGGAGTCTTTTACTCATGGCTAAAAATGAAAATTAAATGTATTTAATAGATACTTTTGTGTTTTAATATATTTCATTAACTTTTTATATATTTTGCTATTGTAATGATGTATTCAAAGCTCAGGATCTTCACACACATTGATCTTGAATTTTTTCTGCCTAACACCTAGACTTTCTGTGTCATTTGGTTGACACTAGACTGATTGAGATACCCGTATTATTTACTGTTATAATACCTTGCATAAAAGAAAAGGTTGTATATTTATGAGAATTGTATTGAAGTACTGTAATTTTCCTAATTTAATTTGTCTACTTTCTATATTAATGTTACAAAGGTAGAGCCTGTATTTTTCTTGTTCACTGCTATATTGCCTATATTACCATTGCCTTTTTGGTACTTAATAGTTAAAAGATGAATGAATACATATATGTATCCATTGTAAGATGAAGAAGCAGAAATGAAGCAGGATGGAAGATATCTGAATAATATATAAAGTTTTGATGTTCTTTTCCACTTACAGCTATGTTTTGGAAATAGGTTCTTCAGTCCTTAATGTGTGACTCTTTACGAAGTAATTACATTTTTGTTCAAAGCTGTTTTTCCTTCATTATGTGACTTCATAATTATTAACTCTGATATTTTATTCTCATTTAGCAGACAGCTCAAACAGTAAGTATAAAACCTGTTAATGGTATAAATACAGGGAGAATAAGCTTTACCCATAGGTTGTGTTTTAAATTTAAACAAGTTATTTAAACTAAAAAAAACAAAAAAGTAGCTTTGTCATTTCTTCTGCCTACCACCCTGTTCCTTTGGCAACCCTAATTTGTTTGTGTATCTATGAGTCCCCGCCCCGCTTTAGATTCTACATACAAGAGAGATCAACTAGTATTTGTCTTTCTCTGTCTGACTTATTTCATTTAGCATAATACCCTCAGGGTCCGTTCATGTTGTTGCAAATGAGAGATTTCATTCTTAATAGCTGAATAATATTTTACTGTGTATATATACCATAATATTTTTAACTGTTCATCCATTGATGGACACTCAGGTTGTTTCCATATCTTGGCTATTGTAAATAATGCTGCAGTGGAGATGGGGGTGACTTTGAGTTAGTGTTTTCATTTTCTTCAGATTAATACCCAGAATTAGAATTCCTGGATTACATGCTAATTTTATTTTTAATATTTTGAAGAATGTCTATACTGTTTTTCATAGTGGCTGCACCAATTCACATTCCCACCAACAGTGCACAAGGGTTTCCTTTTCTCTGTATCCTCGCCAACACTTACTATTTTTTGTCTTTCTAATAGTTATTCTAACCAGTGTGAGGTGATATCCTATTCTGGTTTTGATTTACATTTCCATGATGATTAATGGTGTTGGACATCTTTTCATGTATCTGCTGGCCATCTTTATGTCTTCTTTGGAAAAATATCTATTCAGATCTTCTGTCCATTTTTTATTATATTTTTTGTTGTTGCTATTGAGTTGTATGTGTTCTTCATGTTTTTGGATATTATCCCTTTATCAAATACAGGATTTGCAAAAATATAGTTGGTTGCCTTTGTTGATGGTTTCCTTTGCTGTGTATAAGTTTTACAGTGTGATATAGACTGACTTATTTTTGCTTTATTGCATTTGCTCTTGGTGTCAGATTAAAAAAAAAAAAAAGATCACCAAGACCTATGTCAAAGGAGCTTGCCACATGTTTTATTCCTAAGAGTTTTATGTTTTTGGGTCTTATGTTCAAGTTTTTAATTCACTTGAGTTAATTTTTGTGTGTGGTGTAAGAAAGTGGTAAGGTTTCATTCTTTTGCATGTGGTTGTCTTATTTTTCCAACACCATTTAATGAAGAGACTGCCTTTTTCCCATTGTATGTTCTTGGCTCCTTCATTGTAAAATAATTGACCATATATGCATAGGTTTATTCTGTTCCATTGATCTGAATGTCTCTTTTTATGCAAGTACCATACTGTTGTAATTACTATAGCTTTGTAATGTAGTTTGAAATCAGCGAGTGTGATGCCTCCAGCTTTGTTCTTTTTTTCTCAAGATTGCTTTGGATATTCCTTTTTTCTTTTTTCTTTTCTTTTTCTTTTTTTTTTTTTGGTGCATGTCTTTACATACAAATTTTAGAATTATTTGTTTTGCTTCTTTGAAAATACCATTGGGATTTTGATAGGGATTGCATACAGTCTATAGATTGCTTTGGGTATTATGGACATTGTTAACAATATTGACTGTTGATCCACGGGCATGGAGTATTTTTTCGTTTCTTTGTGTCTTCTTTAATTTCTTACTGTCTATAATTTTCAGTATACCTTCTTTCACCTTGGTTAAAGTTATTATTAGATATTTTATTCTTTGATGCAATTATAAATGGGAACATTTTATTTTCTTTTTTGATAGTTTATTAATATTGTATAGAAACACAACAGATTTTTATGTATTGATTTTTGTATCCTGTAACTTTACTGAATTTGTTTATTGATGTTTTTTGATGGAATCTTTAGGGTTTTCTATATATAATATGTCATTGGGAAATAGTGACAGTTTTACTTCTTCTTTTCCAATTTGGATGCCTTTTATTTCTTTTTCTTGCCTAATTGCGGTGCCTAGGAAATCTACTACTATGTTGAATAAAGGTCTTGTAAGTGGGAATCCTTGTCTTATTCCTGATCTTAGATGTAAAGCTTTCGGCTCTTCACCACTGAGTATGATATTAGTCGTGGGCTTCCCATATATGTCTTTTTCCTATGTTGAGATACATTCCCTCTATAGCCATTTTGTTGAGAGTTTTTATCATAAATAGATGTTGAATTTTGTTAAATACTATTTCTGCATCTATTGAGATGATTGTATGGGTTTTATCTTTCATTTTGTTAATATAGGATACTGGCTGATTTGCATATATTGAACCATCCTTGTATCCCTGGAATAAATTTAACTCAAACATGGTGTATAGTCCTTTACTGAATTGTCAAATTTGGTTTGCTTATACTTTGTTTAGGACTTTTGCATCTAGGTTCATCAAGGATATTGGCCTTTAATTTTCCATCCCTGTCTGGTTTTGGTATCAGGGTAAGAGTTACCTTCACTTCTATTTTTCTGGAAGAGTTTAAGAAATTACTGGTATTAATTCTTTTTAAAATGTTTGGTAGAAGACACTAGAGAAGCTGCTTGGTCCTGGACTTTTGTTTGTTGGGAGGTTTTTGATTACTGATTCAATCTCCTTACTAGTAGTTAGTCTGTTCAGATTTTCTGTTTCATTATGATTCTGTCTTGGTAGGTTGTATGTTTCTAGAAATTTATCCATTTCTTTTAGGTTGTTCAGTTTGTTGTATAATTGTTCATTGTAGTCTCTTATCCTTTGTATTTCTGTGGTATCAGTTGGAAATCTCTTTCATTTCTGTTTTTATTTATTTGCGCCCATAAGCTCTTATTGTAAATTATTTCATGGAATTCTTTTTGATTGGGTATTGTGGTCTACTTTAATAGGTAAAAGCATTTCTATTCATAGGAATGAAAGATTAAATACTTCAAAAAAAATTTGAGATAGGAACAATTAGACCTGATGTTCACTAACATATACTTTGTGTTAATGGATGTTTCTGGAAAAAGTGAAGCCAACTCTGCAGAGTATAGTTCTTATGGTCAAGAGGCATGTAACTTACAATGTTTTTTACTGCTATGATCATAGGTCTTAATTCAGTTATAGGAAATGAAACAAAATGGAGGAAGAAAATAATTATTCTTTTTCCCTTTGTTGAAAGTAAACTTAAACTTTTATTTATTTATTCATTTATATATTTATTGAATAAGTAATACATTTACAAAGATCAAATAAAAACAGTGTACAAACATACAGAGTATATAATAATCTCTGTTGACACTGTCTTCTCGGCTCAGTCCCAAATGAGTAACCTCTTACCTCTGTCTCCGATGCACCCAGTCTCAAAATCAGTAACCATAGTTCATAGATTTTTGAGTATTCTTTCAGAAATTTTTTTATGCATATAGGGACATATGTGAATTTTTGTTTATTTCCTCCCTTGTTTTATACAAAAAGCAGTATTCTTTGGGCATGTTCTTTGCCTTTTTTTTTGAAACTTAATCTGTGCTGTATATAGATTTTCCTTGTCATTACTTAAAAGCTTCTTCATTTTTCGCTTTATTGAGGTATTATTGACAAATAATTTCTCATTTTTTTATAATTGCAAAGAATTTCACTATGTAGATGTCCCATAACTTATTAACTATTACATACAATGCTACATAAATCAGTTTTGTTTGGCTATCATGTTGTTTTGAAAAGTGAAACATGAATTTTTCTAACATTGACATATCAGGGAACAATTTTAGCATAATGTGTATTTTACATTTGCTTATGTGTGATTTAGTCTGGAAAAAGAAAACACTGGGTAAACTTAGAAAATTGCACCCAGCAGAACTGAACAATACTCAAAACACACACACCTCAAACATCTGCTGAGTTCATTGGATGTGTTTTGAGAGACCTCCATCCATATCTGGTGTTACAGCTTTCCATTGTATTTCAGATAACTCTGCTTCCGTCACATTGCAATAACCAACTCCCAAGCTATAGCCCACTTTTACTAGCAAACTTCTGGTCTTTTTCAAGGTAAAGTTGCAGAGTATTGTGCCTTTAACCCTATTTGTCTCATTAGTCATATTTCTCCCATAAGATTCTTACTGCATGATTTTACATAATACAGTGATTTTTAGCAACATATGTTATAGCAGAACTGATTATACATGATTTCACCTATGCATGAAGATATTTGAAATATAAATTCCCAAAAGTAGATACACACATTGGTAATTTTAATATGTGTTGACAAACTGGCCACTAGTACTGTATGAAACTGCCTGTTTCCCCACACCCTAGCAACATGCAATTATCACATTCATAGTTAGTTTAGCTCTCTGATAGATCAGAAATAATCTTAGTGCTTGCATGATTTTCCTGTGTTTTAAGAACTATATATATTTCCCTTTGTGGGACAAAGTCTTTTAATATAAACACTACTTATACATAGTAGAGAACCTAGAAGTAGTATTACTTTAGTAATGGTAGCTATTTTTACCTGAATAACTCAAAGTATAGATTTTTTTCCGGATTAAGTTATTGTGTCTATCAGCAAAAACAGCTCCTTTCAGAGCATCTGAAACCTTAAAAGTATTTAAAAAGTTGTGAATTTTACTAACATGTATAAATTCTTTCATAAATTTTTAGCCAAAGGGACATGTGTAAACAGTTAAAATTTTATTAGATTTTCCAGACTTGGGGATTAATACCAAAAATATCCAGCCTCTGGAAATTTTATATGCATACGTTTTTCTTCTTACATTAGGGCATTGGAGGCTGGGTATAGAGAGGAAGGAGAATAAAAAAGCATAAAAAAATAAGGCAGAAAAGATGGTTTGATAGTCAGACTTTAATGTGCCGTAAAATAAGCTATAGCAACTGAAAATGATATTTCTTTTTAAAATTTTATTTACTTCTACTGATTTTTAAAATATATACTATATATTTTAAAAGTTTAAATTTCCCCGTAATCGCATTGTCTAATCCCTTCTGGTAATACCTATTTACACTTAGAAAAATATATATTTCTAAATTTCTAAAAAGTTTTTAGTTCTTTCAAGTATCATGATATTTAGGGCATAGAAAGTAGTCTTTGATGTTCTAATGCAGTGTTATTCAAAGTGTTGTCCATAGAGTTGTCGGTTTGTGATAAGTTCAGAAATTGATAGTATTTATACATTTTTAATAGTAGTTTGATACAATAATTTTATGTCTGCAGTGTCTAATAATAAAAATTGGAGGCTTGTCTTATATATATATATATATATATATATATATATATAATATGTATATATTTATGTATTTTTGTTGCTGTGTTTTGATTAAAATATTAGTCTGAAAAAGATTGGAAATTTTTTCTTAAATTGGTTCTTCTTAGATACTTTGAGAAGCCATACTCTTCGTATTATATCTTATATTACCGATAAATCATGTTTGAGCTGGTCTATTCCTCCTCCCTCACTTGTCTCCTTAGAGAGAGGTTTCCATCATCATTCGTCAAGGGCATATCAGGGAAGATCTATCAAAATAAAAATATAAGCAAGTAGGATATTAATACCCTATCTTGGAAGGCAGAAGCTGTGCAGACTGACTTTGCTTTTTCCCAGATGAATCTACAGATGGGATTTTGGAGTAAGATTAATTCAGTAGGAGAACTACAGGGGTTTTAAAAGGAAACAACATTTAGGGGCTCTGGTCTTTTCTACCACTTTCCATCTTCCTTCACTACCCCTTCTCTATTCTTTCTCCTTCTCTCTTCTGCCTCTTCTTCTCTCTCTGTCTCTCTTCCTGTTTGGTCTGCATGGTTATAAATTTTGACAGAGGAAGTTTTAATTTTAAACTTGTACGACATTGGATACCTGTGTTCCTCCTGGAAGCTGGATGAGGTTAGAATTAATCAGGGTAGCAGTTTAGAGTTAAGCTTTAGGAGAGATTTTCTCTTGCTTTATCCACCCTAGCTTATCTAAGTGGGAGGAGCAGATCAATGGGATTTAGGGAATAAAATGTTCAGGAATAAAACATATGCATTTGGCTGGAGTGTGCAGTGTGTTTTCTCAGGTCGGAGAGTGGCAGATGATGTGTCAAGTGAGAGGGCAGCCCATCTGACGGTCACGAGATGGACTTTGGAATCACACTGCCTGGGTTCTAGCACCAGCACTGTGACCTCCTAGCTCTGTGACCTTAGACAAGTAACTTAAGCTTCTCTGCCTTAGTTTACTCACTTATAAATTGTGAATGTTGGTACTTACTCTACAGTGTTTTTGTGAGGTTAAATTAATACTCACAAAACAGCTAACTTTATGTTGTTTTCTCTCTTTTCTCCTCAGCTTCTCTGTTATTAGCATCAAGCCTGTACCAGGTAGCATGTTGAAATAGATATCTTTGTGGGTATTTCCACTGGTGTAGGTACTAGCCAAATGTTTTACAGAATGAGCACATGGTGAGGTTTCTTCCTTTCTACTCCATTTTGAAAGTTTTATGGTTGTTTTTAAATCAGCAAATAGAAGTTTGTGATAGTGACTATTTTTTTCTTTTCAAAATTGGAAATATTACATGTTGGGCGTTCTTTAATTATTTCTCATATCCCTAGTGGAACCAATAGTCACAAAACAGAGGCACAGAAAGATAAATTGTTAGAATGGCAAGACACCCTAGATTATATAGTTCAAACTATTTCCCTTCTCCCACAACTTTTTCTGAGCAGCAGACAAGCTCAGGACAGATGAGTTCACTGACCAGTACACCTTGTTTTGAAAATAACTTTCTTAAATGTTAATCTAGTATTTACATTATTACTATAAGAGGATTTGTTAACTTCTTTTTAGCCAGTAGAATTTTCAGGTGAGTAATGTGGGTATTTTTCACTGACCCCTCCTAAAATAGTGTTGTTTTATAATAGCCTTTCATCGTGGAGGAGAAAAATGTTTTTGATGGTGCATCTTCACATTAGGACAAGAATAGCAGTAATATTGTGATAAATCAGTAATAATTGTGATAAGAAGTAATAATTCACCAGGTCATATTTGAATTTATTTTAGAGATCTTCTAGATTTCACCTCCTAGGTGTTTATATATGTCACTTGGCCACCAGAGGAATTCTTTTATTACCAATTAAACTACCCAATCTCTGATGATAGTCTTGTTTTTGAAGGCCCAAACACTTGCTTACCTGAACCAACTTCGATACATGAGACTTGTTTTTTATCAAACATACAAGAAAGGTCATTGGAACATCTAATTCCAGACCCCTTGAACTTCTACCCATGTTCTGTTCTCTCTCTGTTCTGCTTGTTTCTCTTGGCTCCTACTGCAGGTTGCGATACTGGCTGTTAGCATTAGGTTACTTAACATGAGAGTTAATATTTATTATATAGAGGATGGTAGGAGAATTGACTGTGTTTAGCTTACACAACACCTTTTTATTCCTGTTCAGAGTTATGGCTATAACATCTTTATTGGATAATTTAAATATCTTGTGTAGAGCTAATTTACAAAACCCTAAATAATCAGAATTCTGACTGGCCTGGAAGACCTCCTGCTCTCTTGCTTCTTCTATTTAGCAGTGTCCTCACAGTTTAATAGGAAGTTATCTTAGTGTTGTCTTTTAAAGCTATGTTTATAACTTATTTTAATAATATCAATCCAGGTGCTCTGAGCTCTAGCTATATGGAACTATTATTTCATTTTATAGCTTGCTACAGGAAAGCAAAAATGTTAGCAATCTGATTAAAATGACTATGCCTTGTAATGAGAATAAGAACTTTATGGTTTTGGAGAAAACTAGAAAATGGCATAGATAATAGAGGCTTTGTTCATCTGCTCTTAACGACCACATCAAAGTTGTGATGGACGCATGGAGCAAACAGCAAGCAGAGTTTCCTGGGGTCTAGATGAACAATCCCCACAACTAGGGAGAGGAATAAGAAATCACCCTGCAATGGGAGGAGGTAGGATGGGGCGAGGATGTGAGGATGCTGAGTCCCAAGTGCCTGAGTGGGACAGAGGCTGTAGCAGCTGCAGCCAGCAACTGCAGATGTTCTCTTAAAGGGGCTGTGTCCGTGATGGGGGTTTTGCGGTGATGGACATGCTTGTTCTGAGCACAAACCGCTGTTTGTGGGGCACCAGGGACTTACAGAGGGATGCTGAATTGTTGGAGCAAGGGCTGGAGGCGAGTGCTGGGCAGAGTTCTGGCAGTATCCATTGTTCCTCTGTTGAGCCCTCCCCACTCCCAGTGTGCAGAGGCAGCACCGCCATAGCTGAGACGTCATCAAACTGGATAAAAAAGGTCACTTTGCCCAGAGGATTCCCTGAAATTCTGCCTCCCCCAACTTGCAGCCCTACCCAAGCCACATCCAGGTGTGTCCTTGGTGAGTCCTGTGCAGCTTGCTGAGCAGTGCCAAGACTCACACTGGCAGTAGCTGGCTTTGGTTTCTGGCATGATTTTTTGAGGCAACTATAAACACAGCACCTGCGGTTTGCTTACTTTAGCATAACAGGTGGCCCTGGAGGGACACAGGTTGAGGCTAAAATTGGCCTGCTGCTGAACTCCTCTCAGGACTGTGCCTCTGGACACCTACTGCACAAAGCCACACTAGTAAGACCAGGAGACTTAGGAGCATTGCTTACTACATAGAAACAGACACAGAAAAGCAGCTAAAATAAGAAGACAAAGAAGCAGAAACCATATGAGAGAACAGAACAGAGATCCAGGAATAATGGAGTCAAGCAATCTAACAAATGCAGAGTTCAAAACACTGGTTATAAAGATGCTCAATGAACTTAGGAGAAGAGTAGATGAACTCAGTGAGAACTTTAACAAAGAGATAAAAAACATAAAAGTAGAAATGGAAATTATAAAAGGGATCTATAAGAAATGAAGAATATATTATCTGAGATGAAGATTATATTAGAGGGAATTAACAGAGCGGATAAAGAAGAGGATCGAACCACCTATATAGAGGATGAAGAAGCCAAGGTCATTTAAACAGAATGGCAAGAAAAAAGAAGCCAGACTATAATAATAATTTAAGGAGTCTATGGGATACAATTAAATGTAAAAATATCCATGTCATAGGGGTACCCGAAGGAAAACGACATTGAAGAGCTATTTGAAGAAATAATGATGGAAAATTCCCTAACCTGGTGAAGAAAATAGAAATACAACCCTAGGAAGCTCAGAGGGTCCCCAAAAAGATGAATCAAAGAGGCCCACACCAAGACAAATTATAATTAAAATGCCAGAAGTTAAATACAAAGAGAAAATCTTTAAGACAGCAAGAGAAAAGCAGTTACCTACGAGGGAGCACCCGTAAGACTGGCAGCTGATTTTCTCAAAAGAAATTTTGCAGGACAGAAGGGCTTGGCACAAAATATTCAAAGTGATGAAAACCCAGGATTTACAATCACGAATACTTTATCCAGCAAAGCTATCATTTACAGTTGAAGAACAGATAAGAGCTTCCCTGACAAAAATAGTTAAAGGAATTCATCAGCACCAAGCCATTATTACAGGAAATGTTAGAGGGACTTCTGTAAGACAAAAAAACATCTATAAAAAACAGGAATGAAGAATGATAATAACTACATTCCTATCAACAAGTACTTCAAATGGAAAAGAATTAAGTGCTCCAACCAAAGGTTAGGGTATCTGAATGGATAAGGAAACGAGACCCTTACATATGCTGCCTACAAGACACTCACTTCAGATTAAAAGCTGCCCAGATTAAAAGGAAAGGGATGGAAAAAGATACTACCTTTTGGGTCTAGAGGGTGTTACACTAAAGTAAGTCAGATAGAGAAAAATAACCAAGTGATTTCACATACATGGTGTAGAAATCTAAAGAACAAAATGACAGTAAAAACAAAAACAAACTGATAGAATATTTTGAGGCCTACTAGACAGGAGTTGCGGTTGGTGGAATGGTAGAATAGGGTGAAGGGATTAAGAAGTACAAATGGATAGTTACAAAGTAGTCATGGAGATATAAAGTGTAGCATAAGGAAAATAGTCAAAAATGTAATATGTAATAGGGAAGAAGGGAGTACTAGATTTAGTGGGGTGATCATTTGAGCTCTTATCACTATGCTGTACAACTGAAACGAATATATTATTGTATGCCAACTATAATTAAAAAAAACTCATTGAATTGTGTGAAAATGAGCAATTAATGCTCTATTATATACCTATAAAGCTGGGGAAAAAGACCTTTATGGTTTTATTACTCTTATGGAGAAAGACCATTTATAACGTGTAACTAAAATCAAGTAATGGTGTTCTTGTGTCTGGTGGTTTGTTCACCAATAATTTATTGAGTACTTAACTATATTTCTTAAGTTTCAGATTCATATATATCTTGTATAGTACCCTGCCTTCTGCTTTGATATACCCAGGAATAGGAATCTCATTACTTTGCAAGGAAACCATTATATTTCTGGAATGTTCTGAATGTTTTCAAGCCCTTAGCTGTGTTGAGAATTGAAATCTCTCTCTGGAACTTTTACTTTTGAACCCTAGTTCTCGCCTAGAGGATTGTTAGGTTCTTGGGTCTTCAGTCAGAGTTTCTAAATCAGAATCTCTTGTAATAAGTCTCTATAGTCTATCCTTTTAAAAAGTTTCCTGAGAGATTATGATCTGCCAAGTGTGTGAATCACTGCTTTGTAAAGCATAGTAATTCTAGTCCATTCTTACTTTATACACTCAGTGTTTTTAACACCATCATTTTTAATAAGTCATTCCTGGTATGGGTC
>CM053513.1:59525939-59690304 GCA_028627145.1 Eidolon dupreanum
GAACAATACAGTATATTTTGATTTATTCATTTGTCAGAATATTAATATATATTTAAAATCATGATTTTAAAGAGCACACAATAACATGAGAATTAATAATGAAAAAACATTTTATATACTGTATGATCTAAACTATGTAAAATATATAAAAAAGGAAAAGTAGTATTTCATAAGTATTTCAATTTATTAAAATATGCTTTTAAAGGTATTTGAGGTGAAAAATTGACAAGGCATTGAAATGGGGGACTGAATAAGAGGAAGAGTCAAGACAAGTTCATGTTCAGACCAATTGGTTCTGTATATTACTTGGCTGTATGGCTGTGTATACATTATGTCCTTTTCTTATGCTGCATGAAGACTTTAGGCCAATAAAATTGTTTCTTATTGCTGTTTTGCAAAATACTCAGTCTTGTCAAAAAGAGCTAAGGTAGGTTCATAGAGGACTGCATTACCCCTCTAATGATCCATAGTTCCAAACTTATTACTACCATTGATTAAGAAATACAACTCTAAACGAACATTATCAATCACTAGCTTAAATTCATCATTTAAGACATTTATGAGGTTTATTCCATAGAATCAGATAACTAAATAATAAACTGAAAATTAAATAAGACTACAAAAGAACACATGATGAAGCTGTGATTCTACATAGATATATCAGACATAGGAGTGAGTCCCTTATAAATACCTTGAGGCTGTTACTTTGTGTAATAGAGTTAATAAATGAAAATTCGATATCTATTATGATGTCCTCTGATCATGTAAAATTAGTATTCTGAAGTATTACTTCCTGTAGCAAATTGGAACCAAACCAACTGATATGTTTTCTAATTAATTTGTCCTTTTAAAGTGAGATGACAACTGTGAGAGCTTCTGGCTTGATGTTGCCTTCTGAAGCTCTGTTAAAAAGAAGGTCAATGACAGTTCTAAATTACACCTTGGCAGAAAGTTGTGAGCATAATATTCAGAGAGGAAGTGTTTTCAGAGTTGATTGGAGGAAGATAAATGGTCTTGCTGACTTTGTCTGAAGTCGTGTTGGTTTATGTTTAAAGTAGATATGGGTTAGATAGGTTACATTTAACTTTTTAAGCCTAGTGAAAACAAACAAATAAAAAAGATTTTGGTACAAAAATATGTTTTTAAGCTCTGTTATTGCAATTTAAACCTTGTGGAATTACCTGAATTGGGAACAATAAGGTGACCCCCGAGAGAATTAAAGGTGCCAAAAGCAGTACAGGATGGATCAGTCTGCCTTGCTAGACTCTGATTCTTCAGGTTGAGGGCCTCATTCTCTAGCAAGGATTGGGTCATCTGAGGGGACAGCTTTGATGCAAACTCAGAGAGGTCATCTTGGGGGGTGACAGCTCCTGAGTTGTTATACACTTTGATTTTCAGGTTAGGCAGTGGATCCAGAATTGGAGAGTTGGTCATTGGGATTTTGTCTGATACATCATGCAAAGCATAGACAGGTCCTCTGTACATGGCTGCAGCTGATGTGAGGTCTGGAGGTACTGCCAGGAGATCTGAGTCAGAAAGAGAAAAGAAGTCCACTTGCATTCTCCACTCAGGCAACTTACATTAGTCAGACTCCCCTGACACTTTCTGAGTAAAATGGAAGCAAATCAGTGACCATTAAAGATGTATAGACTCTAAGGTTTTGCTGACAATCGGGCAATTAAGTAACTAGGATCCATTTTATTACTGGTTACAAATAAATAGACAAGTTCATTCTATGTCTTGCCTTTAAGTTACTCATTGCTTCTAATGTCTTTACCAATTTCAACAGATTAAATTCATCGACAGTGATCTCTGCTAGGTGACTATAGGTAATAGTTTCCCTTGTCTACACTGAATTTGAGTTCACCTGTAGACCACTGTATTCATAACCATACAAGATGTCTTGTCAAAAGGGAAAAAAAGGAGATTCAAGAAATCAGTCAATCAATTCATGTACTCTTTTCAAATAATAGTTAAAAATGTATGATAGAGAAACGTGTTAGAGAAAGAAAAAAAAGATTCATGCTCCTTGTCAATTCTCATTTGTTATGTGAATGAAGTTAATACAGTAATCAATAAAGTAGACCAATATCCCTGTCGTTGTGGAGCCCATGCTCTAGCTGAACTGGATGATTTCACTGATTTTGAAGACACACAGGGAGGCTGCTTACGTGCATAAGTCAGACGTGTGAAGTGCGATGTCAACTGACCTTGCCTTGCTGCCTTGATGTTCACAGGCTGAAAGCCTCCATTGAGTGCCGAAGAGTCAATAATATCAGACTCAAAGTCACGATGATTCTTTCGATACACAAATAGAGCCACAACTACAGAAATGGCCAGGCAAACAATCACAGCTATCACAACGCCAACATACAGAGCAACGTCGTCGGAATCAGGAGCAGCTAGACAGGAGAAGGAAACATTGGACCAACTGGTTAGAGAAATTTCCTGCAGTACACACACATATTGCTATAATTTTTTTCACACGTTTATTGCTTTTTTTATACGTTACTTTCAAATCTATTTCAAAAGCTATATAAAACAACTGTTACCGTTCAATGGAAAATTATCTGATTTTTTTCCTTTCTCACTCTGCATCTATCCATCAACTTATCTATCCTCAATTGGGCAGCATAACAGATCATCTATTAAAAGGCACGAAAAGAAACTGGAGCTAAAATTACCCTTGACCCACAGGAGCAAAAAGTTTATTACTAATTGCAGATGGAGAGTTTGGAATTCACTGATAGTTCTTTAAAAACATAAAAAAAAACTTCGTTAGAAATATCTAGCTTCTTCTGAATCTACATATTTATCAAACTAGAATATTTTCGTAAGTTTCATTTCAAGTCATAAAACTACTTTCCATAAAGAAAGTGAGCAATCTTCTGACTTTCCCCTAAATCAATGAAGGGGTGGGTGGGAATGGTGTAACAAAGCAAAACAAATATTAGGAGCAAACAGGTTGGCTCTGAAATGTGTGCTTTCAGAAGACCCAGATCTGAGGAGCAGAGGTTAATGCCAGTAACTCCAAGCTTTTGATACAGACTCAGTATTACTTCTGAGAACCCTGAGCTTCTCACGGGCTCTTGTCAGACTTACATTCAAGCTGGCCATTACTGAAATGAAACATAGCTCTACAGTGTACTGAGTAAGATAAAGACCTGGTTCAGAGATCAGAAAAATCAGACTATCCCGGAAAGCATTTAAGCATTTGACCAACAAAGTATGTTATCAGTTGGGGGTTCTGTTTCTGGGTAAAGCAAGAAGAAAATTCTTGTAAATGTTGCTTGTTGTCTTCGTGGCATAGAACATGCTTTGATCCAACTGCAAAAGGTGATAGGAGCTGATAATTAAAACAAAGCAAACAAAAGTAAATCTTTCCTGAATCTCATAAACATCTTTAAGCTTCTGTTTTTAGTTTTCTGTGAGCCACAAAAAGTTTCAGCCAAATTAACTGAAGCTGCTTGGCTTACTGTAAAAGAAGTGCTTAAACAAGTACTTTAGGTGGTCAACGACAGCCTTTTTATGGTCAATTTTATGTACATGCGCATTTTTGGGGAAGAGAATTTTCAAATTTGTACATTCCATGACCTTTTAAGAGTTGATTAACCACTACTTTCTCCTAAGACTCATAGCCACAAAGTTTATATGGTGAAATGAGTTGTCATTTAGATTGTCAGTGGCTCATGGGATCACTCACTCTCCTGTGATGGTATCTTTGACATACTGACAATATAAAAAAATTCTTTGTTGGAAATCACTCCATCTCTTTTAATAATTTGTGTTTAAATGTACTGTATATGAAAGGTTTTTTTTTTTTCTTTTTAAACTACTGTTTCCTGAATATTCGCTTTCCCAATAATCAAGTCAATATTGACAGACCATTTCAGAAAACCATTGACATCCTAATACACTCTTGTTTGTGTGAGCACTGATTTCAAAGTGCTGACTTAACTTTGCTGCTGTGTTTTACTTGAGGCTCTGCAGCAACATTCTGAACTCTGGTCAGAATGTTATATTGAAATCCTTAATGTTTCATTTTATCAGGCTGTAATTACTGATTCAACATTCATGATTTCTAACTCAATAAATCAGCATTTTCTCAATCCTTTACATTTAAGCATTTGAACCCTGCCCTTTATTTATATCAGCATATTTCATGATATGTTTTGTCAGCTACTGGGACCTGAGCTTTGAATGGTAAGCTGATAGATTTTAAAGCTGGCAGAGACTTGAAATGACCCTTTCTTCTCTTCAGCAGTGAAAATCTAATTTGTTTTTCATGTTAGAATACATTAGGCACCTATTTCCCTTGTGCACATCTGTGATCTAAAGAAAAGTAAACTTGAATTGGGGGAAATAACATTAAATGCTTATTCAGCAACATAAAAACCAAACATCAAACTTACAAGAATATCCATATTCATTCTGGGTTCTCTGTTCAGTTGAAATGGGATAAATGAAACCTTGAAAAGAAACAAAAAATGAAACAAAAATAGGAACAAAATCAAATTAATGAGAGAAACAAAATGAGAAGCACGAAAAATGGTTAATTAAAAGAAAAGGAAAAGAATCTTGTGGTCCTTTAAAATTCTCGTTCAGTACAGAATTATGATTTTGCATCTCCTTTCTGCTCTGGAGTCTCAGTAAGAATTAATAAGCAGGCAGATTGAATTTCAGAGCAAAAACTGGTCTCGAGTCACTAACTTTGTGCGTAAAGTCTTTCTTTTATTGAGCATAAACTCTAACGGGTCTAATTTATTTCAGACATCAAGGGTCATTAGCATAAGGAAAATCTTTTCTCCTTCTTCCTGCCATATGCTTTAATTCCCAGGACATATGCAGAAAGCCTCAAAACAGTTTTTTTCCCCTTTTTATTTAATCATAACAGCTTGCTCTTGGCCTAATAGAACTAAAAAAGACCCATCATCATTGGCCAAAGGTTAAATACCTATTTATAGAGCTGAGCCAAGACCACCTCTTCTGCTCTATCTCAATCCACTTTTTTTTGTTGTTGTTGTTTTCTGCCCTCTTCATGTAATAGGAATCCAGGAGGTTTTTGCTCAGGGACTGGGCAGTTTGTCAATGCAATTGAAACTGGATGCTTTTTATTTGAAATCACTCAAAAATCAATAAGGCCTAGAGGTTATAAGGTTATTTAATTTAGGCCTTCAGAAGAATGGTGTAAATTGGGCAAAATAAAAACCTCATCTCAACAGTAAATGCAGAAATCACACTAACTATTTTATTTTTCTTTCTGTTTAATATATTTCAAGGTAGGAAACTGAGAATAGCAATAGTAATAATAATTAATAAAAATAATAATGTGAAGTAGAAGATTGGGAGAAAACATTTAAAAACATAGAACACAAACTTTTTGAAATGAAATATCTATGGACATTATTAAAGTACAACTTACAACTGGCACCTGTGGTGTCCTCATATTTAATATGCTGCAACATATGAATTAATCAAATGGTCTGGCACCATTTGAATTAATCAAATGAAGATGAATAAGAATTATATAAATTAAACTTTCTTAGTGATACTCAAGGGCAAAAATGTAGAGAATCTGTAAGAATCAAAATTAATTGGTTTAAAATTCAAAGTGTCTAATGCTTTAATATTAAAGATAACTATAAATCGTGCCTCAGGTAGATTTTTTGTAGTTTGCTGAACACTCAGTCCATACAAGCTATTTACCTATTTGGGGGAACTAATTCTGGAGAAACATGCAATGCTCCCTTAATGAAAGAGAGTTTTGCTGTGGCACAGACAGGTTTGCTCTGAATTAATTTTTAATGCTTTATTTTAGAGCAATGATTGCAACCGACAATTCAGTTTTATAAATATTATATTTCTTATTCCAGTTGTCTGAATCTATGTATTAGGTTTGATTTTCATTTTTAAACACTTTTCTCTGGTAATAACCTTTTCCATTTGTATTCTCTGAACTCAATAAAAGGACACCTGGGACATATACAGGCCCTATGGAAAAGGTTATTTATTTTTGAAACCCAAAGACTTAAGACAATACACGTTCACTGCTGAGAGACAGATTCACTGATGCTGTCATTCTGATAGGGATGTCAAAAGATTTATTTTTGCAAGTGAGAGGGCTCAGAAATTAGAGTAAAATAGGATATTTGGGGACAGTCTGATGTTCACCATGAAAATTTTGATAAAAATCACCAAGAGCCTGGAGTAAGCAGAAGAGGTTGGTTCATAAAGGGAGAAGCCTATCCACAGAGAAATAGAACATGGTCTGAATTTTATCCCTGTGAAGCAGTTCTGGGTTTTCTTTTGCTTTTATCCCTACTTCCCAACAGAATTCCTGTTCTTGATAAGCAGACCAAAGAATAATAAAAATAAATTTTATAATTTGGTTTTAATCTCAACTTTCCCATATTTATGTAGATCTGGACTGCTCAATAAATATTTCTGTACCTTACTGTATTTATCTGAGGCTTCTATTTTATTCTATGTACAAAACTGGAATTCACTCATTCATTCATTATCTAACAATACTCTTGAACCTTATTATATGCTGGATTCTACACTAGTCACAGGGGTACAATGAGAAATGAGATGGAAAAAGTCCCTCCTTTAGTTTTAGTTTAACAAAAATTAATAAGTAAAAAAATAAAAATAAAAATAAAGTCATTTCAAATGCTGAAAAATTTCTTTCAAAAAATAAAATAAAAATATAATATTATTGGTGATAAAATGATGACCAATTTAGGAAATCAGGGAATAATTTTCTGTAGAAATAAATCTGAGCTGAAGTTTGAGAAACAATGAGAAAGAATTAGTCAAGCAAAGGTCAGGAGGGAACAATGTTCCATGAAGAGAGACAGTAAATGCAAGAATCCTGACATAGAAACAGAGTGGTTTAGAGGGTAGTAAATGAGAGGGAAAAAGGACACCCGAAGGGGTGAGCAGCAACCTGATCATGTATGCCTGGTGGTCCATGATGAGGCATTTCGATTTTATTTTAAATGAAATGCAAATCCTGTGATCAAATGTAATTTTGAAAAGATCACTTTGGTTTCTCTATAGGTAATGGAGAGCAAAGGAACAGCATTTTATGGATGGTTTCTATAACACTTGGCTTGAGAGATATCTATTAATAGGTATATCAGTATATTTGATGAAGTGTTTTGTTTGCATTTGAAGTTTTTTTTTAAGGGGAAAAAAAGTCTCACTAGTAGTTATTCCTCCTAGCCAAAGAGGATCAATTTGCAAAACTATTTTCCTATGTGAGAACATTTAAAACAAACAATTTAAAACAGTATTCAATATATTTGCCAGTGGTTCAACACCCCAATTTACTCCATTAGGGGAACACTGATAAAAGTTTGGAAGGCTGCTCTGCAAAACTTTTTCCATCCTTTTCAAAACACTTCTGCAACTGTGGAATCAAACATCAATTAGGAAGCTGGGAATCAGAAAAGAAGGGGATTACTGTTCCCTACCCTAAATAGGGGAACACAGAATCACTTTCCTAGAGTTGGTTTTTATGCTTCTCCATGTGATCCATCTCTCACGGAACAACAAGGGACATTTTCTTCAGCTAATGAGGTGACCTTGCTGAGAGTTGTCCTAGCAATAATGAAAATAACATCTCTAGCAGAACACAGTACAAAATAATTGTTTTTAGTGTCACTATCAATAGCCTGGTTCATAAGTTAGGGATTTCAGTTAACTTCCCTACTTCTTGAAAGTAAAGCCGACTGAAAAAGCACCACGGCTATTGGCTAAGATAGCGAAATTGAGTTTTTCAGTATTGTGGACTTCAGTTTAAATCCTAGTTCTGTCCCTTCTTTAACCATGAGAGCTGGGTCAAATTATTGCACTTCTCTAAGCATCGGTTTTCTAATGTGTGCAAGGGGATAGGAATAATCACTTCAATATAGTTGTGGTGAGGATAAATGAGATTTGTAAAGTGCTAGTATATTGCAAACAATCAACAAATGACAACTATATCAATATCATTATGATGCATATTATAAGTATACTAAGATGCAGAGTTCTTAAGGGATTTTATTTGTAGAGTCGATGCAACCTATTATTTAATGAGTGACCTTTAGTTATTTCTGAGACAAGGAATCCAGTGTTTCTTAGAAACCATGAACAATATACTCTTCTGAGTCCCATATATTCTTTCATCCTTTCCTTTTTAAGAAGTTTATTCCTGGCCTTTGTGGCTTTTGACAAAGATATAACGATATGTTTCAGAAGCACATTTCCAGGACCAGAGTGCAACTTGATGCTAGAACAGTGTCTCAACCAGGCCTGGCACCACTTCTAAAGAGGGAGTTTGGAAATGGGGAAGCAGAGGTGTTTTCTGGCTGTCATTATGATTAGGGGGTTGTTTGTGGCATTTAATGAGTGAGGGCCAAGATTACTGAATGTCCTGCAATGGGATGAATAGTCTTGCCATGAAAGAACTGTCCAATCATAACTTTCAAAATTACCTCTATTGGACTGATAGAAAGAGCATGGACACTGGGCTTTGGGAAGGGTGCAGAATATGCTTCAGCAACTGCAGCTAAGGAAACCAACACAGAGCAGTGCTTCTGCTATGCGAAGTGCCTCACATCCTATGACGTCCTTCCTTCCTTCCTTCCTTCCTTCCTTCCTTCCTTCCTTCCTTCCTTCCTTCCTTCCTTCCTTCCTTTCTTCCTTCCTTCCTTCCTTCCTTTTTATTTATTTATGGTAATTTCAAAGAACATATATTTTCAATGGAGAGATTTTCTTGACCTAGGAAACAGGGATTGGAGGAACTTTGTGGGGAGAAACTTTAAACGAAGGTGTAAAAAGTTTGAAAACCAGAGCAAGAGAGGGCTCTCTTAAATAGTGAAACGCTCCTTATGCCAGACAGCCATCTCATGATTGCTGAAAAGCTCATTTTCACAGGTTATCTTGTCCAATCTTTTACAAATGAGAAAATTAAGTCCCAAATCTGAGAAGGGATAATTTAAAGTTATTGAAAATGTTGAGACTAAAATTTTGTTTCCACCCTCCTGTCAGTAAAACTAATGATGTGAGAGTTTTGCATTATCCAGCTCTGGGTAGTTGCATTCACATTTGTGTTGACTATAGATCTAGATTTTCTGGCTGATGGTGGTAGAGTGACTTGAGGAAAAAGAATGATTCTTTCTAATTTTCTCTAGGTCATCCTGTAGTCTAGAGGTGGGGTTGCCCATATTTTTCAGCTAATATCCAACTGTTATAAAAAAGGAAGCCTATGCCCAAGTATCTTAAAAAGGAAAGAGGGCCTTCCTTGGTTTTATACTGAAGTAAGTAACAATAAGTTACCCTTAAGTACATGGCTCACAACTGCACAGTAATATGCCTGAACTAGCCTGCTTGGTGAGTTTATATTTGGGAAATCTCAAGAATTACGCCACAAACCATATATAAACCTTCATTCCTCCAGTAAAAATCAATTACTTTGATTTTTTTCTAGGCTTTAAAAAAACTTCTTTTACTACCCTATGGATAATAAGTGATAGTCAAAAATGATCATGATTTCGTGATTAAATTTTTAAAAAGATAATACAAATTGCTCTTACACCACAGATAATATTTCAATAGAAAAAAATTTTAAGCAAATCTGTTAATATGAGAATTGGCAGAACTTCTGAGTGAGTATCCCTGGACAGATTTAAATTTCTTAAAACCAGTCTACGCCCTTACTAACTTGCAGCCCCCCAGGATGTTGGAGCTAAAAGAGATCAGTGTTTAGAATTTCCCAACTATAATCTTATGTATCTGCAGACTAAAGAGCAGGGGCATAGATTGGTAAAGGGACTTGTTTAATATCACAAAGCTGGTGGAACAGCAAAGACAAGGTCAGATCCCAGCTCTTGTAATTGTTGTCTGGGCATTAATTAGTAGATTTAAATGAAGAGAGACAAGGAAATAATAGAAAAGGGCTTAATATGTTCATGGCTTACTTTGCAAATCGGTGATTGAATGAGACAATGCTAATTATTTAGACTAAAATACCTCTCCATTTGAAACATTATCATTGACATTCATGAAAAAGTTAAAATAATAATGAGATTTTTGCCCTTAAATGAAACAAACAGTATCTTTTGTTTTCCTAACAGTACCTTTTGTTTCAAATGTTGGGTGAGCAAAGAGGTGCACCATACCTGGGAATATCTACTTTACTGTAACTAGAGAACTACCCAGAATGATATAATCGTTAGTGTATAATCATCACATTATATTTGGCATAAAACCCTGCAATAATAAATATTTAAAAGAGAAACATCATTTTTCTCAAATGATATCAACAGGAAAAGAGGAATAAACATTAATAATTGGAAGGACACTACCCATCAGAAGAAAATCACATTTTAAAGCAATAAACACTGATAATCAGTGCTTCCACCATCCAATAGCCCACATGAAAAAAGGAATATTTTAAAATGAGGCAGGTTGGGGTTCATATGTTGATTCCAACTCTACCTTAGCATGGGTGAGCTGTTTCAATTTTATGCCTCAGTTTCTTCCTTTGCAAGACAGAGAGCTATTATTAAGGAATTATGAAAAGTTCTGTGTGTAAGGTTATTTTTTTATAATTTTTGAGTTTTATTAAATTGAACTTGGTCAATTTTGCTTTAGCTTGGCCATGTCTAACACAGTAGCTGGGAGTCAGAGACAATTTATGCCAGAGCCTAAAGTCAAGGCATTGGGGGGAAAGTGAATAAAATTATATTACATCTGCAACTCCTTTAAAGTAAAATATATGTGATACAGTAATGTTTATGTCAAACAAAGTTTGAGAACCACAGAGCCAGATTTAAGGAACACCTAAAAGGAAAGTCTTCATTTATGTCAATGTCTGGAATTAAAATTCTCTGTCTTTAGATTACCTATCAAATTTCTGGGCAAAAGGGAGACGGGTGGAGTTTTATAAAATGTTCCTGCTTGCCTTCAAGGTTTATTCATTACATTTCTATATGGGACTGCTTTTATGACCTTAATACATAAATAGATTTTATGATATCATGAGAATTAAATGAAATCGAGAATAATTCTTATATGGGGGTTAGGATATAAATTATGAATATAACTCAATTATAGTTTATAAAAGCATTAAGCATGTTTTATAAAAGTACATGTTTCTAAATCATCGTTTTGGGTTAATTTTAGTCATATTTCAAAACATACTACTACTTCAAAAGAGCTATCCTCTTTTTAATTATTTTAGCATTAGAATAATCTCCTGGCTGCTTGGTCTTTCTTTTTGCCAGTGACTTTACCCTAAGCCAAAATATGTGATTTTTCTCACTCAGATTACATCTCTTCTGATGCAAATGTTTTTATTAAAAACCTCAAGGGCCACTCAAAATAAGCATGTCCAGAGTTTGTTTTTCCCTTTTAGATCTGTTCTTATCTAGCAAACCCATCAGGACTGTACTAATGAGGTCAAAGGTCAGGTCTGCCAAAGACACTCAGGTCATTTATTATAATTTATCACTCTTCCGAGAGTTTATTTATTGACAGGAGCTTAGGAATCTCCAAATAAATGAATACATAAATTTTAGGCCATGACAACAAAAATTGAAAAGAACACTTGCTTATCGCTGATGTCAGTTATCTAAATTGCTGTGGTAACTTGAGCCCCAGCTTTCACAGGACGGTCAGCTACTCTCACTAAACTGATCTGCAGCTCTGTTTCTGACAGTAACAACCACACTCTCTGAAAATGAAGAGCAGGGAACTTGCCCCTCAGGATGTAAAAGTCTTACCTCCTGACTGACGGTAGATGAAGAATAAATGTCTGAACTAACTCAACAGTTGAGTAACACCAAACCCACAGATCAGCTGCTCAAGTGTTTTTAATGCAGTAGACTATACCTCCATCAATGTTCCTTAAGAAGAATAATGAACTATTAAATTCAAAAGCAATGACATTATAATCCATGGTAGTAAAGACATATGATAGAAAAATGAGAGAGTCCTGAAGAGGCTGATTTCTAGCATACATCACTATATCTGCTGGATTTTTAGGCAAAAAGAAAACATAATTGAAAGCCCTGGTCCTGCTTCTATGTGATCTTGAAGAGTCTGCACCTAACTGTGGTCGTGAAAGGTGGCAGCTTTCCTGAACCCCTAGGAGTTTCCTTTCCATCATAGAAGCTGAAGACCTTGCATTTGTCCTCTTACACTAATCCATGTGGGGGCTCCATGGATGTTCAGCAGGTCTATGTGGGCTACAGTTTTTAACCACATCCCTGCTTTCAAAAGCAGGAAAATGTTTTACCAGAAAGGAAAAAAAAAGCAAAAGCAAACCACACTTATTACACCGGAGACAGCAGAGCACTGTGTTGGGCAGCCAGTCCAAGTACAGAATATTTATTTGCCAGCTGGGACACTATGCATATCAAGGACGATACAAACACAGCTATGACATCAACATCTTCCAAACTATAGATAAAAGCACTCACTGTCTGACACTCACAATTATGCATTCCCTATCAAACTGCTGTGTTGACAAGAATTTCACTGGAAACTGACTGGCACCTTCTGAAATGCCTACTACAGTGGTTATAAACACATCATTCTAAAGTTAAGAAATGACTGTTTGTAAGGTAAATTATTTCCTCATATTAAATGCACCTGGGATTCCAGGGGCCCTGGTATGCAGTGTGTCCACACCACAATTTACACACAGAGTTCTGCCACTTCCTCTGTACGTGAGAATTAATGGAAGAGCTGTGTGACATGTAAATTTTTTAATGAGTAGAAAGTGCTAAATTTGCAGACTGCATAACATTTTAATTTCCCAAAGTCAGGAAGTTTACTGATGCAGACACATTCCAAGGCAGTTCTTGTTTGTAAATTGCAATTTTTAATTTGTCTACTGTGGCATAAACCCTCTTCAGCAAAGATTTAATTCTAAATTCAGATTGAACTGTTACATATTCCTGTGTGGGACTCCAATCTTCAAATGGGATTAAAAACTAAAGTCCATAGGAATATCTGCAGTAATGTAATATCTAATTCATAAATATATATAAAGCACCATTTCTGGATTAGATTACACACATAGTCTTTGGATTGCTATTTTCAAAAGGAAAAAGTAAGCATGGATTCAACCACTATATGCCAACCATGACAAAGTAGATCTTACTACAAATTCATTATAGACATTATAAAAGTTAAAAGTTGTCAGGCCTTGGTAAGAAAATTGTATTTCAACATAAAAGGTAAAGAGGTAAATATGCTTATTGGCTTAGCATTTTTGGAGATTGTCTTAAGTGCTTTTTCTTTTTTCTTCTGTAATCTTTTTCTGTGTCTAGTGTTCTTCCTCTCTCCCTCTTTCTCTTTCTCACCAGAGCCATTTCGTGTAAATCCTACTTCAAAACTATATGGTGAAACTAGGGGCTACTTTCATATAGTTTTAGAAATGATATAAAAAAATCTAAATACACAATGCGATGAATCTTCTATTACTGCCTTCTCAATAAGATACATTATTTTGTAGTATTATCAAGTATAAATAATTTAATTTTGTTTCTCTTCTGTCCTTAGAAATCTTATTTTGAATTTATACATTCACATTTTATGTGTGTAGCCAGTATTAACATTTCAACTAGAACGCTTGAATCAGTAAGGTCTAATGCAAATAGTATTACTGTTCTTTTCCTGAACAATAGATGGAAATTAGAAAATTTTAATTTTGATCACATCTTTCCATATTCTGTTACTGCTATCTATAGTTTAATTTCATCTTTTTTTTCAACTGCCTCTTAATTGGTTTCTCCTTTTTAAAAAGAATCAATTTTTATAGTTTTAGTAGTTTACTGTGAGAGTTTATGAGTGGTAAGCCTTCTCTTTCTTGATTGTCTAAAAATATTTTTAATTTTGCTCTCTTAAGCAATAAATTTTGGATTTTCTCATTTTATCCTTCATGTGTTTTAAGCTCCCTTTTATGTAATCACTCACTTTATCTTTTTTCTCGGTATTCTGAGAAGTTTCATGAGCTCTATATTCTATTTTACTAATTTTCTCTTTAACTTTATCTAAAGTTCTCTCTGATCTGATCTGATTTTTAATCATCCACTGAGTTTTATTTTCAATCATCATGTTTACAATTCTAGACATTCCGTTTGATTTTCCCCAAATCTATCTGCCCTTTTTACAATATTATATTCTTTTATCTGTTCTTATATTCCTTTTAAAAATAGTTTGTCTTTTTACTTTAATTATATAGTCTCATTCAGAATTCTCAGTGAGACTGTTATGATAGTGATAACTCACCTATTTATTATGTTACTGACTCTTCCTATAGCAGACTGTTCCCTTGGGTGATATGAAACTTTATATTATAAACTCACTTTCAGGGTTATTTTTATCATAGACCAATGCACTTGGGTTTTGAAAAAAACTCTAGAGAATAGCTTGCTGTCTACTTCTGCTGGTATACCAGAAGTTTTACTAATTATGTAAATTACACATCTTCTGTTTTTTGCTCCCCATAGTGTATATTAGACTCCATACCAGAGCTGGGTGTAGGACTATGGTTTTATTTGAGTGAAGATTTCATTCTCCTTTACTCTATCATGAATTTCCTTTCCCTAGGATGGTGGGTAAAATATTTCTAGTTGTTGTTCATGTTGGCCATTTATGAGACCCAGCTTTACTCAAGGTTCTTGCTTTCAACTCTCAGTCTCAGGCTTTTGCAAATCCAGGGCTTTTGCCTCTGTGCCACAACTGAAACCCTAACTTCCAATCCTTACATCCATGTCCAAGGAAGATTTGTGTTACATACTACATTCACAGTGCCCTTCTTGGTTATTCTGGTATTCACTCAGTTACCTCTCTAGATCTTAGTTCCTATTTCATTTCTGGCACTTGAGGATTTCCCTTTCTCTTGAGCTTAATTCATTCCCCGTCCTCTTCTCAAACACATTCCATATACGTATGTATGTCTCTTAGGTTTTAATGTTTTATCCAATATTTCTACATATCTTTAGTCAAAGATGTTTCTAATTTTGTAATGAAGGAAGTGGTTAAGGAAGTAATGTGCCTGAATATGGTTGTTTTGAACAAGTCTGAATAAGCATTGATAGTAATATTTTCTGTATATTTCACTTTGTATTGCTTTTAAGTACACTATACTAATTATCTAGGTAACTGAATTCTACTGACATTCATTATGAACTCTGAATTTCTCCTGCCTAGCAGTATATCTACATTGATATCAGAATGATTTGTAGATCATTTCAAGTGGATGCAGTGGTTGTATTGCATACCTTGTGCAATGGTGAGAAGGCTAGCTTTATTATGCAATAATATTGATGAAGAATTATTAATGCATCAAAGACACTAATTCTTTTAAAGTAAGTAAACTTTAAGTGATAGTTTCTAACCATCAATTGCAATTTTCTGGCTGTCTTTTTTACTCCCATTCTTTTTCTAATACCGACTCGTCCCTCTTGCAAACATGGTACTTTCACTATTAGAAAGCCTCTGTTTTCCAAAAAAAAGTCAAGAGCAATACCATTTCTTTGCAAGACTTTGGCAACAATGTTATGCCAGAAATTCCCAGCTTACTGATAAATAGAAACTAGGGCTGACACTGTAAAATACTATAATTACACAGCACAGCAATATCTCTGTGGTTTTTATCATGGAGGAAATCAATAGTACAAAATACAATCCACTGTTGCACTAGAGTAAATATAGGAGGGCAGATGGGAGAGTTTATTGACTTACTAGAGGCCATTACTATAGCAAATCAAAATTGCAAAATAAAATAGTTTTTTAACTGACTGATTTTAATCCAAACATTTGTGTTCCACCTTGCCGCATTGTATTCTTTGTTAAATAGGTTACTTTGGGAATTTTTAAATATGCACAATAGAAGTAGTAGGCGTTAAATCACCCAGAGTTGAAATATAATATTGAGAGAGGGAGAGAGAGGGAAACAGGGAGTGAAGGAGTAAGGGGGGCTGGAAGGGAGGGAGGGAGAGAGAGAGAGAGTAAGAGAGGAAATTTCAAATATTGCCACTTTTCGATCACATGAATCAATTTGTCAAACACTAGCAGGAGGAATACTAAATTATAAAAATGTTTAAAGAATAACTTCCATGTATTTTTAGTTTAATTCTCACTCAAACTTATGCCTAGAACAAACCCTGTATCTCTGGATATATGGTTAGTAAAACAGCTGTATTCTTTTCATTCTTGCATTTTAGGTACAAACAGTGAGATGCACAGCAGCAGTCCCCAAATCACAACCAGAAGCTGAGCTTTTTACACTCAGCAGCAGCCAATTCTCAAAGGATGCAACCTATCATAGACAGAAAAATAAAAGGCCTTTGGATTTTTATTCTGTATCAGCAACATAATTACTTATTTGTATTTTAAGTAAGATTTATTTTTAAAAGTCCCTGTGTGCATAAACTCTGCAATTTCACAAATAGTGAAAATCAAATATTTTATTCTTAAATGACAAAAACAAATGCTTCTACACAAATAAATTTGGTGTCTTGTATTCTGCAAACAATGGTGATATGTTATAAGAAATGTCAACATTTGGCCGCCATTAGTTAAGATCAAAGACAGTATGTTGTTTGATCCATTCATCTATATAGGCGTGATTTCAGAACAACTCTTAGTAACTTAATTCATGGCCATGAAGGAGATGGTATCTTTTGTACATCTAAGGGCTCCTTAATAAATGGGTAAGAGTTCATAGATATGAAAACTGAACTACCATTTTGTTAAGAAAACCAAAGGAATAAAGTATGAAAAATAGGGAATATTTAGCTTAAAGTACTCATGATATTCCTGAGCCAATCTTCCACGCCCATTTTTAAAACTATGCTTTTTTAAAACTTTTTTTTTAAATAGACATAATTTCTAACAAAATCCAGCATTTTCAAGTTGTCAAGATGATCCCACTAAGCACTTGTTGTAAATTGGTAAATCTACCTGCAGAAATGTTTCCTGTCCTTATATATATTATACATCCCTATAAACCCCATGGGTACTAGCTTGTTAACAGCAATGAAGCTTACTTTTTTGGAAGTCATGTGACCCTATGAGATGTTTAGGACATCTTCTTGTGCATGCTAATAAAATCGGGTAATGGTTCCCTGGTCTGGAAAGAATGACAGCACTTCTAGAAATGACTAAACCACTCTTTGCTCATCGGAAAGTAATACTGTGCATGCCATTTGTTATATGTACATAGTTATTATTCATTCTGGTTCCTGAGAGTTTAGCTTTTTAGATTTGGGGAGAGAACAAGGATATTGGTATATCATTGTATTTTTTTGTTGTTCAAATAATTTTTAATTTCTAATATTTCCTTCAAAGAAATCCAAATGGTTAAATTTCAGACCTCCCCAGTGTCTGTTCTTTGCTCAGACTTACTCTGCATGCAAAGCCCATCAGTGCAGTTCTTGGATTGTAAGACGAGACCGTCACAGTCCTTGCCTCCGTTCTTGGGGGCTGGTGCCGTGCACTCCCTCCTGCGCCAGTGTGTGCACTCGGTCCCACAAGTAGACCACTTGCTCCAGGAGGTCCACCTGCCATCCACTGCCACAGAAAAAAACCCAGCATCAGGTCAAAGGGAGAAGGAGCTTCTTTAGGGCATAAGAGCTCAGGTATAAAAACAAAACAAAACAAAACAAAACAAAACAAAACAAAACAAAACAAAACAAAACACAACTGAAGAAAATGCCCCACTAAGAAGGACTACATTCATTTCAAGTACTGGAAGCAGAGCATGCTCTGCACATGGCTGGGCTTTGTGACCTCTCCTTCTGAGCTGTGTGACTTTTCCTCATTGATAAAGGAACGGAAGCTTACTGGGACACACAGAAACCAAAGCTGTCACTAGGAGCTACATAAGAATAAATCGTGGTGTGGCTCTTTTTTCTATTAAAGAGCAAAATTAAGGGAATTCTTTTTAGATCTAATATTCCTTCATGCACAGTACCATGTGGGCAGCTCAAGTAAATCTATGTGGGAATAATGAGAAGAGGTTAGTAGAGTGGGTAAGAAATCTACCTGTCTGTCCACAAATCTATCATCTATCTATCTATCTATCTATCTATCTATCTATCTATCTATCTATCTATCTTCATCTATCATCTACCTATCATCTATCCATCCATTCATCCATCTGTCTGTCTATCCATCTATCCATCCATCCATCTATCTATCTAACATCTACCTATCTATTATCTATGTCTTATATACTCTTTTTATTTTATTTTTTCATCTAGGCTGCTTGATTCTGCTGAGATCTTCAATGCCTTCTTGAAAAGGCTATATTATTTTCCATTTATTATTTGATGATTCTTATTATTTTATGGCATATACATTTCTATTTTTATTTTTAAAATATTTTTAGTCACATTACTATTTTTTGTTTTTGTTGTGATTCCGTCATTTTGTTTTGACTCACTTTCTTCCTAATTTTTGTGGCTGGCTTGTCAGTAGTGTCAATGATAATGAGCTGATATACGTTTATTTTAAAAGGACACAACTTTGACCCCAATTTAAAAAAAAATATAGTAAATTTCATTAAGGTCATATTTTAAAATGTATTCTTTAAAGGTTCTTATATAAATAGCATAAAAATATTGATGAGCTAATTTTTAAAAAATTTTCCCTGAAATACATAAACAATTATGATTTTCTAGAATTCAATGTAAAACAATATAAATATGATTTATTGAACATTTAATATACATAGTATTTTATACCTGCATATTTATAAAAATTATATATATTTGAATAGTCTACCATATGATTTGATATTCAAATTATTGTGTAAATATATTATGTACAGAGATATAAACATGCTCACATAAAAAATGATGAAATCATTAATACTTGAATCATACAGTGTTTAAAGCTGGCTCTACAAGTAGCCCCTAGCTATCTGGAGAAAAAGCATTTACTTTGACCAAGACCATCCCAAAGTACACACACACACACACACACACACACACACACACTTTTATTTCAACTTGAAATGCTCTGCAATTTTAATTGTGGAAGTCAACATCAAGAGAAAATATAACAGAATACAAGATAAAATACTGAAATTCTAAGCCTAGCTAAGAATCAAAATTTGTTCCATAAACAAAAGTTCTCAAAGGGTTCAGTGTGGGATATTATTTTGATATGTGTAAATCAACACAGGAATATAAAATATATATTACATTTTTTCTTAGTTCGTTTCTTCAACCTTAAAGAATAAACCAGACAAACATTTGGCAAAATAAAAGAAAGTAAGAAGAGTGTGTTTCTAAATAATGAAATTGGCAATATAACAACTACCTCAATAAAGTGCACAAAATTTATGAATTATTTCAAAATAATTTTAGCTTCACTTTTCAATTTATTGTATAATTAGGCATTTTAGTGGGTTTTAGTTTTGATTTTGGTATTAACCTCAGTCTACCTAGGGATAAGAGCTGGTGACAATATGAAATAGCACAGAAAGATGTTCAGAGGCAGAAGAATGTAATCTTGGCATAGGTACTACTGCAAATAACTCACAGAATAAGTGACAACATGTACAGATAGTAAAGAGCTGACTGCATTGTATTTTCAAAATCCATTAGCTTCTGTGTCACAATGCTTACACTTCCTTTTAATTCATTCCAAATGTTTTATTTGCCCTCGCCCATAAACTGACACAAAATATCAAATATTTTAGTCTAAAGCATTTTTTAAATTTCAGTTCCAATTAATTTCTATGGCTCTCTGAAGATCAAGGGTTGTTTTTCCCAAAATGCGTGGCTTTCAATGATGTTCAAATCCCTTGAATTATAGAATTTGAAATCTTGGATCCACCATAAGTGTTTAATCTCTTGTTTTATACTATTTACATGTTTAGGTAATAAAGTTAAGTACTCTTTTTGGGGAAAATACTTGATTTCCAAGCAATATAAGCATTGAAGGGTATGATGAATTTAAATAATGTTTATCACACATTCAGATCAAAATTTGTGTTTATCTCTAAAACATATTTCTAGAATGGTAGGAGACATTTGGAATGAAAGCATTGGATTATTTACCTGGGCATAATGTGGTACAGGCTATTTTCTGCACACTTTGCCCTTCACAGAAGGCACCTCCATTAAGTGGTGCTGGGTTGGTGCAGGTCCTCGTGCGTTTCTGATACCCTCGTCCACAGCGGCTATTACACACAGACCACTCTGTCCAGGTGGACCAGCCACCATTTACTGAAAGGAGGTAAATAATGAAATGTGTATTAAATGTATGAGCATGCACCCACAGACAGACACACAAACCATACACAACACATAAAAAGTTATCTCCCGAGTGATCATAAAAAAATCTAAAATTTCAAATCTAAAAGAGACATTGAACATTATTTCATTCATAGTTTTATTGCAGAGCTGAAGAATCTAAGCAAAGAGATCAATAAAATGAATTACTAACATTTACTAACCTACTCAGAAAAGTAAATAAGACCATGCTCTCTTTTTCTTGACCAGTACTCTTTTAAAAAAATACATCCCCTTACCTAGTCAAGCTCCAAAAATTACTTTTGACAGCTTATCTCAAATAATAAATGTTTATACCCTTATGTCAAGGCTGTAAGTGGATCTGAAACACGAGAACTGAATAAACTCATTTACCCTTTTTTTAACAGATGATTGATTATTTTTTTTAGCATATATAAACTTTATAACCTTTTAAGGATTCGTAGTTAGTTTAATTAACTAACCATTGAATTAGGTTAAAAAATAAAGTCTTATATTGCTGGATTTTTAACTAATTGATAGCTATTTGATTGATTTTACAATTAGTTGATGTCACTGAAATAGACACCTATTTTGTGTATAAAGAAGGCTAATTACGGTGTTTGATGGTGATGTCAGTATAGGTGAGATGATAAAACCTACACTCTAACATTGTGTTCATTATTTACTCATGGAGCTCTCACTCTAGAAAAAACTCCAATATATTTTAATACTCCAGTAATGTGAGTGTATGAAACTATTGTAATTAAGCAATTTCTAACAAAATTTGATAGTAGTTAAGACTTGACACAACAAATATATGCATATACCTCCTGATAGTAAAAAGTGTTAGCCATTCAATAACATGAACTTTTTATGTGCACATCATAGGCCCACATCCCCTTTTCTAGAAACCTGTGCAATAGGGAATAATCATGAATGTGTTGTATATACAGACTAAGATGAGTATTTTCACAGCAGTTATTTTTTATATAGAAATAAATAATTGAAAATAACTATAATGTTCAACAATAGGAAAATGGTAAAGTGAACCATGTATTTCATGTGATTGATTTCTAAGCAGCCATTAAAAATGATGCTGAAGAAGTATATTTAATAATAGGTGAATATTCCAACATTATGTTTTAAGTAAAAAAATAGATTTATATTCTTTATTTTAAAATCCTATTTATGCATAGAAAATAGTAGTATATATATCACTCTTTTTAAAACTATCTCTGACAAGTTAACAAGGTTATAGGTATTTTCTTTTTTCACCATTTCTGTGCTTCCCAAATTTTCTATATTAGATATATATTTGCATTCTAAAAACAACAATAACAAAAATAGATGTAACTGACTCAAAAATGAAATACTGGTTAGATATATATGTTTTTCTGTGGACTTCTGGTGAGCCCAATCTGTGAACCTCGGACAACTTATTTTATGAGGCCATGAAAAGGACAAGCAGATGGCTGCTAGGTAGAGTCTCAGTTAGTCTTCCAAAAAGCAACTTAATCTGTTCAATCTGACAAAACTCCAAATGTTGTGAAATTGTCAATATAAATTACTTACTAGCATATTGGCAAGCCAATATTTGGAGTTATAGTATACATGTATTGTTCTACTAGGATTTTAATGAGAAATGAATAATCATAAACTTTTAGAGAAAAAAAGGTTTTGAAGATTCTAGGCTTATTCCCTCATTTTATGAAGAAGGTGGCAAGGGCCCTGAGAATCCTAGTTAAATGACCAACTGAAGGTCAATTACTGGTAGAACCAGTCCTAGAACATAAGACTCCTGACCTCTGGTCAGATGTTGTTTTTTGAAATTAAAATGCTTGCTACTTATGGTTGATCCTTCCTGAAGACAATGTTTGGCTTATAATTATTGATTTCTCGTGATTTTTTATTGTAATTATTGGATATGGAAAGTTTGCTATACATAAGAAAGGAGATTTGCCTGTGTATTAAACATCTACGTAACACATCTATACAGAGTCTGCCTTCATTAGTTATTTATAATTGGTAGTGTGCTGTAATGTGCTCCATTTCTCTTTTGTATTTTCAATGTTGTTAAGTCATCAGTTTAGAAAAAGACAAAGTAGGAAATATTTCACTGTGACTTAAGAAAGGCAATTGTTTATGATTCAACATAGCCAGTATCTGTCTAGGAAATTAAACCTCAGAGTATTCAGAGGACTAAGAATATATAGTATGCATCTCTCCTGTAATGAAAATGACAGTCACTATATTCAGCCTTTGGAACTTCACAGTGGTTTCTTTTCTCATAACTCCTACCACATGAAGACACATCTATCTGAATAGTATTACCTGCTGTAAGTCAGTACCGTGAGCCAGATACTTGCTAGTGATTATCACTCCTTCAGTCATCCAGACACTAAGGCCCTTGAAGTATATTTAACACTGAAACAGCCATTAAAATTTTCTTTGCATTCTAAATAAAAGCCATATCATTCTGTAGGTAGCATAATCTTAAAATCTTCCCCAGGGTTGCTCAGTGTCCTCTGAGACAATAACTTATCAAGGATATGTAGACCTACTATGTGTCTAAACTGTGAGAAATACATAAATTTACAGAGCTGTCTCTTAATCCATAAAGGAACTTAAAAATTAGCTGGGGAAATGGAACCACTCATGAAATGACTAAAAATCCAGTGAGCTCTAAACCGTACTGGGGCATAAAACATTATATGCCACAGCAAAATTAAGTGAGAAATTGTTTACTAGTTCTGAAGAGATGACAGGCTTGGAGATGAGATAAATTAGAAAGGACCAGAGAGTTGGAGTGCAGATTCCTAAATAAGTCATTACATTGAACCTTGCCACATAGTTAGGATTAAGGCCACTTGGGGATGGCAGTGCTTGTTTTCACTCTGAATGCCCCTGATGGAGTGTGTAAAGCAAGGTCTAGGAAGTTGAAGTTGATTTGATGTGTTTAGGGAACATGTCAGCTCCAGTTTATCGGAGGGTTTGTAATCACCAGACTGAACCAAGGCCCATGGAAGTAGTAGCAGGCTGCTTTAAGCATCTTCATTTCCAAACTCCCTTTAGATCTCAGTGGTCCAGGATATGGAGAGGGGAGGACTTAGGGAAGCAGGACCATCTACTGACACTTAGGTAGATTCCTTTCACTTCCCTATGAACTGACTGACAAAGGGCTAGGAATTTCCAAGCCTAGTCTTTATGTGAGTAATAGGGAAGCAATGAAACTTCACTGTCCACGTGAGAAGCTGGAAGAGAGAAGCAATGGGGATCGAAAGAGGACCTCTTGTTTGGTATTTTAAAATTAAAAAGAGAAACTGCAGTTTGACATGAACTAAACTAAGACCCCAAAAGTTCACTCACCATAGACGATGACAGTTGCTGTTGTACTTTTCCTCTTGGCAACAATGTTTTTGGCGACACAAGTATAGTTTGCGGTATCTGAGAGGCGCGCCTGCTTGATGATGAGGTTGTGATCAATAGTAATATAAAAATTCCGATCTTCAACAGGATCAATTATGTCTTCATTTTTCAACCATTCCACCTACAGATGCACAAGAGAAATAGATATTCCCCAGTATGGATCCCTTAATGGCTGGTTGTCTAACTTAGGTTTTGCAATATGCATAACATTGCTCCATGCTATGAACTTCTGCAAACTGGAAGGAAGTAACTTTCTGAGGTCATGTGAAGTATCACTTACCTGCCAAACATGCTGATTCTATCTGTACTATGCTATTCTCAAATGTCAATGAACCCATTGGGAAATACAGTGTTCAAATTGTTTTCACTTTGCCCTGTAGGCAGGAACAGGGAATGTGCACTGCCAAGTTCAGAACCCAACCAGAAATAATAGGCTAAGCATTTCAAACGGAACTCAAACCTTTTGTTATTTGATTTGTTTACTCTTCACAATTTACCTGCTGCTTTTCAGTAAAGAGTATAAGAACTATTTAAAAAACTCAAAAGGCATCTCACACATCATGTAGCTCTAATAAAACAACATTTAAATGATTTACATGTAGCCTTACTGAAACATATGGATTAAATTTCCCTGAAAATGCACTTACTTTAAAATGTAGTAAACACATATTTGGAGATGCAACTAAGCTAAAACACTTGGCAGAAAAAAAGGTTTTCTACCAACTCTCAGTATAACCCAAATAGCACATAAGTCATACTCAAATCTCTCCTTTTGTATATCGCTAGCATTAAATCTTTAGCTAGTGGTTTTCTTCTGGGGAACCTGACCTTAAAATACTTTTTTTCTATGTAAATAATATCACTTTAGAAATAGCAATGTGATCCCTACAGAGTGAAAGGAAGGAAGATATAGCTGTATAAGCTGTCTTTATGAGGAAGGATAAACTATTTCTTGTTCTGTATCTCTTCTTATTTTTTCTTCTGCACAGTTTTTTTTTTTTTCCCCATAAAGCAAAACAACATTGATATTTACCACACTTAAACTTTTCTCTTGCATTAGTGTGGATGTGGATACAGGTAACCTTTAGTGGTAGGGAGTCAATAGTGTTGCCATTTTCAAAATCTTAAGGAGCTTCTCTGGCACCACAAGAGGTCTGGAAATTAATCTCTAAATCTGTCAGTGGGCTTGACTTTGCACAACTCTAAATTAAATCTAATGTAGGGACTCTAGAATAATGCTTCTCTAATCCATACGAGAGGCCACAATTTAAAGAGAAAAACAGAAAACAATGACAATCCTGAAATCAGCATATGAGGAAGTAGATAAGAGCAACTATTTGTAATAATGCAAATTTTGAAATAGGTAACCATTCTTGGTATTTACACTAATGGAAGTAAGAAAGAGAATGGAATCCATCTAAAACAGTGGCGTTTTAAAGCAAGCATTATGTTTTTAAATACAGACAGCACAATCAATCAGAGCCATGCTTGGCATATTTGATCAGATACACATACCCACCTTACCTCGATTTTCTCAAAACAGGCCCTATGTGTGTGGTAATATGATCCTGCTAGACGTGCACGAGGAAAGGTAGTAAAACTCAGACTGTCGGAAATCTAATTGATAGTAATGGAAAGCTGATACTAATATATATATTTTTAATCTAATCTTTACCTAGGTTATCTATGCCATTCTAAAGAAAGCTTTCTCTTTATAGAAGGCACTGTCGGGTTCCTCTGAACTGGTCTTGGTCTCTTCCAATTGTGCATGCACGTGCGTGTGTGTGTGTGTGTGTGTGTGTGTGTGTGTGTGTGTGTGTCTGTTTTCTCTGTGTGTTTTTCTTTCAAGGACCATACCTGCTACTTTTCTTTGAAAGGTGGCCCTCAGGCTCCTGGACTCTTTTCCTAGAGGTGCCTAGGGGTTCACAGCCTCCCCTACAGCTTCCCCCTTTGCATTGTCTCACATAGTGTGTCAGAATCTGAGCTGTTACTGTACAGAGTCCCCTGCAAGGATTAGGTTGAAGCTGCCTCCTTGAGATTTAGCCTGAATTCACATTCTATTTTTCTATTTTTCTCTCCAGCTTGCTCCACCCACATTTGAGGTTCTCCTGTGAACTTATTCATAAAAATCCACTTGGATTCAAACCTTGGCCTTATGATTTACTTCTGGAGAGTCTGCCCTAACTCGTGATTGCTCAAAACCAGGGTTTCTTCTATGTATATAATATCCATTAACAGCAGTATGGTTAGCCTGATCATGAATGACATAAAGAGATCCCAAAGGATATTGCAAATGACTTGTTTATATGAAGAGTATATTACATGGAAGAAAGAGAGTAATAGGAACAGTTGACAAAAGATTTAAAAAGACTTGCAGACTTACATGATTACTGGGTATATGGCCTTCACTTTCTTATACATGACTTAGCATTTCCTTGGGTGTCTCTCACCAACCTTGGAGCTTCGAGGACCCCTGAGGAGCCCCAGTGCTGGGTAGGCCCATGGGCTCTGTGGGGTGGGGGATGTACCAATCTCCACCCCAAACTTTAGCTTTATCCAGAGAAACTTCTATTTGATCTGTTTTCCATACTGGGCTCACTCTTTTGCCTTTGTCTGAAGGAACCAAGGGTTCTACTAGACATAGAAATGAAGAGGGGAGTCAAGGACCTCTTTGACTTCTAGCAAGCCCCTGCCCGCCGGTTCCCTACTCCTAGGCATGCCACAACACCTTGCTTTGTATGCCCCGAGGCACTGCTTTGAGACCATCATCTTTACCAGAAGCTCAGGTCCAGATGGAAGGTCATCGCTCCCTCCTGTACTAGAGAGAATCCTCATCCTGCTCTTTGTATCTCCGTCACCCACTCTCCAAAAGTCTCGAAACCTTTCCACACTGCCTCAGAATACAGTGGCAAAATCCTCTAAAATTTCTATGTCTTTTTAGATTGTTTTCTTCACTTTTCTCTCACTAAAACCTAGCTGTTCATGATGCTACTGTTTCTTCTGGAATCTCCTCAAATGGGAACATTTGATTTCCAAAATCCAACATACCACTGAGTGTGGGTGCCCAGTAAGTGTTCTCCTTGTTTTGCATTGTCTGTTCCAGACCATTTTCTCCAAAGAAATTTGCTTTAAATCTCATGCCATTGTATTTTGTCATCCAATTCTTATATTTTTTGTAGTCATCTACAGACCTCTGGGCTCACAGTCATTTTATCCACCACATAATTTTGATTTTATAATCAAAAAATATGACACTCAACATCTTGGATCCTCAGTTCCATAACCTTCCTTTCTGCAATGATCTTGGGCCCTAATTATGCAAAGGCCAGAAAACCTCTGACCTCATTCACACTCATAGTTCTAGGCCAGAGGCTACACTGCAAAATAACTTGGAGAATATTTATAATATATCGATTCTAAACCCAACCTAGAGAAACTCTGATTCACTGGTTCAGACTAGTCTAGCATCAATATTTTCTACACTCCTCAAGATGTGATTTACTGCTAAGATCGAGAAACACCACTCTAGATCATTGTCTTTTAAGTGAGATCCTTGGACCAAGAACATCTATGTCACCTGGAAACACATAGACGTGCAGAATCTCAGGCTCTGCCATCTAGATTTACTGAATCAAAGTGTGCGTCATAATGTGCACATTAAAGTTTTAGCAGCACTGGCCTACCTCTTGTCTTTACCATTAATTGTATCCCCTCCATACATTCAGTTTCAGTCAACCTGTCTTTTACCATTGTCTTTCCTGCTCATTCTCTCTAAGGTCCCTATTTCAACAAACGTGCAACAGGACCCATAACCTATTGAATTTACCAACTTTATCTCTCATCCCTCTCATGTCCTCTCTTCCTTTATACCAAGTGTAAATCTCAGTGTCTGAGTTTATCAACAGTCCCTTGCATTGTACCCTCAACCCTCTCATCCTTTTCTCACTTCAGGGTGCTCACTTGGTCATTCTTCCCCTATACTACTTTTGTATCCTTGCACTGGAACAGCCATATTTAGTGGGGTCACCTTAAATTCATGACTGAACTCAACTTGGCCATTAATTCTGCTCAAAAATCATACTATGTTTTTATTGTCTGTTCATTGCCCTGCACTCCTAGACAGCTATTTCATAATTTCTCCTCTCTCCATAGTTACTACCTCATTCCCTAGCCTCACTTTCAGCTGATGATCAAGATTTCTACATTTCTGAGAGAACTGACAATCATGAGACCACTTCCCAAGCTCTTGCTATGTGCCTACCCATGCCTGTTCTGCACCCTCTGTCTTGTTACTGGGTCAGCTCTCTGTGCTCCTATCTGTCACCTTGCATTTGTGCTCTGCATTCTATTTCTTTTCTCTTATTCAAGGGTGAGTCCCAGCAATTCTCTCTCTCTTAAATCATTCATTTTCCCTCTCCACTGAATCATTTCCATCAGATATGCAGTTATTTTTTACTGCTTAAAACAGAATCCCATCCCACTCATTTCTGCTCTAGTCACCCTCCAATTTCTCTGCTCACCTCACAAAACATCTTGGAATTGTCATTTATATTCTCTCTTTCCAATTCCTCTCCTCATCATCTTTACTGAACTTAACTAATCTGCCTCCTGCACCATTTCCCCAGAACGGCTCTTTTCAAAGTCACCAACTACTTTCACTCTGTTAGATGTGCTGGAGGTTTCAGTGCTCTCCTGACTTGACCCAGCAGCACTGTTTGACCCAGTTGGTCTCTCCTGCTTCCTCACTTATTTTATCTGGACACAGCACTCTTCTGTTTTTTTGTCCTATCTTACCCAATCCCCCATGACTTCCATGGGCTGAGGTCTGTTCCCCTGTGGTGGCTCAAACTTTGGAACCCTTCTTTTTTTCTATTTTCTATCCACATTCACTTTTTTGATTAGCTCATCCAGTCTCACACAGATGACTCCTAAATTTATCTCCAGTCCAGACACTGCCCCTGAACTCCAGACTCATATATTCAATCGCCTTCTTGTAACTCTACTCAGTTGTCTAATAACAACCTTCTGAACTGCCCTTCCAAACTTGCTCCTCCCACAGCCTTATCCATCTTAGTTAATGCCCTTCACCCTCTACTTAGACAAAAACCTCAATCTTGGCTTGAACTCTTCTCTTCCTCTTTCCTTGTCTATTTAATGTCAGAGCAGCACATTGAAATCTCATCCCCTCACTACTACCCACGTCTTGGTTCAAGTCACCATCATTTCCCTCCTGGGTTATTGCAATCTCCTGGATTGTTCACGTCCTGAAAAATCTTCTGTATTATTCATCTCCTTCATCATTTACCTTCTGCTTTTCCCCTTCGCCTTCAACAGGTTACTCTCAACACAGCAGTTAGAGTGTTCTTTATCTCTAAGTCAGATCATGCTATACCACATCCCCAATCCTCCAGTGGCTCCCTATTTCACTAAATGTAAAGCTAAAGTCCTTACAAGGACCCACAAGGCCCTAAGTCGCCATGACTTTTCCCGTCTCTGAGATCACTTCTTTTACATTTATGTTCTGCTTAATGACCAGGATACAGTCTGATAAATGTATCATTAAGTTATTTCCTTGTTTTGTATACATCATAGAGTGCACTTACACAAACCTAAATGGTCTAGCCTACTACACACCTAGGCTGTATGGTATAGCCTATTGCTCCTGGGCTACAAACTTGTATAGCATATACAAAATGTTTTGTACAGGTACTGTATAAAACAATAAGATTAAATCAGGTATAAGAAAATGATGTAAGCAAGAGACGTTGTAAACAGATGTATGAAGCTGTTGCTGGTATAACAAGGCATATTGTTTTACAGCAAACATTTTTTTAATAAGTAGAAAGAGAACACTATAATAATGATAAAAGTATAGTATAATAAATACATAAACCAGTAACATAGTTTTCTAGTATCATTATCAAGTATCACATACTGTACATAATTGTATGTGCTCTGCTTTTATATGACTGACAGCTCAGTATGGTTGTTTATACCAGGATTACCACAAACATGTGACTAATGCATTGGGCTACAATGTTATGATGGCTATGATGTCATTAAGTTATAAGAATTTTTTAGCTCCATTATAATCTTATGGGACCACTGTTGTATATGTGGTCCGTGGTTGACCTAAATGCTGTTATGTGGTATATGACTACACTTTCTCCCTGTCTCTCCTCACTTTAGCATGCCTGCTCTTTCGCTGGTCCTTATGCACATCAGGGGTGCTCCTGCCTTGGGAATTTTGAGTCTGCTGGTGCACCCTCCTGGAACGATCTTTTCTCAAGTATCTGCGTAGTTTGTTCCATTCCCTCCTTTAGGTCTTTTTTCAGATATTATCTCAGTGAGTCACTTCCTGATCAGCCTTTAAAACTGCAACATCTCCCTCTGCCTATGCCCCCAATTTCTTACTCTCTTTTTCTTTACTTTCTCCACAGCCATTTTCACCATTGCATATAGTCTACAGTTTACTTATTATGTTTTTAGTTATTAATTATCTCCTCCACCAGAATGTAAGCTCCACAGATTTTTTTTTTTTATCATTGTTACATTTGCATGGCCTGGAACTGGCAAATAGTAGATGTTTAATTAGAATTCACTGAATGTATAAATAACAACAGGATGTGGTGAAATCAAGTCTATTATACACACACAATTTTAGGTTTCTATAAAGTTGGTGATTTTACTGTCAAAATTAATATTAAATACATTTAGTAAGACTATTTTAAATAGCCCTTCTCATTAAGTTCTGTTAGAGATTAAGAACACAAATCCCCACTGCCTAAGGAAAAATCCTACGGAGCTGGCCTGTATTCTGAATGGACTAATTAGAGAAATCATGAAACACCTGAGGGCCTCTAGAATTATGCTGGGGATCCCCAATGTTTAACTGCCACTTATGAGTCTAAAGTGTCCTGTGTCCAGTATGTTTTTAGCTAAGGCATCTTTGAAAGTTGCACACCCCTCTAGCCCACAATATACCTATATATTTGCTAGGAAATTTTTAAAAAGGTGTTTGAGTAATTATTACAGACTTTCATCTAGTAAACACAGAATATAGATGATCATAGTAAACTGAGCCTAAGATACAGCTTCCCAAGAATTTTAAATTTCAACAAAGAGTTAGGTATCTTGTGATTGAAATTACATTCCACAAACTCAGAATATCTATTATGTGTCAGGCACTGTGTTAAGTGCTGAAGGACAGAGACAAATCAGATAAGTGTTTGCTTGTGGAGCTCTCTGGATAAGAAGACAAACCTATAAACAAGTAAATGCAGTGTGACAGAGAAATCAGTGACATACGTACAGGATGAAGGTAAACTGAGGTTCAGACAGTGAGGAGAGAGGACATTTGAAGGAAATGTGTGAAGTAGTTTCTGAAGAGTAGAATTAATTTTATTGAGAAGGCAAAGAAGGAAAGTGGAGGATGAAGAGGACATTTGAGGAAGAGTAGGTAGGTTCTCCTGCATGAAGTTGGGGCCCCTCTTGGGGAGTCTGAGCTCTGAACAGTTAGGTATAAACTATTGTCCAAGGAAGGAGAGTAGAGCAAGGATAGAAAAATTGCTTTCAGGAGATCATCTAGGGACTCCAGTGCTATTCTCTGGCCTTTACCTATAGTTGCTGCAATCCAGTGAAGGATTTAAAATGAGGAAGCATAATGACATTTTGCTTTAAGAAAGATTTTTATAGGGGACAGTGTGGATTAGAAGGGAAGCACAGGGAAAGGTAGAGACCAGTTAGAGGTTCTTGCCACAGTCCTGGTGAGACCACAAAGAGAGAATTAAGGAAGTAGCAATGAGACTGGGGAGAAAATAATGGATCCAGAAAATAATTTGAAGGGACAAAGGATAGGGAGGAGAGTCGACTGTATATGGAAAGGAGGATGAAAGAAGAACCAGTCTCCAGTTTCTGGCTTGGGTACCTAAATGTGGATCAAAGATAAAGGAAGGAGAAAAGATTTGAGGGCAGAAAAGATAATAATGAGTTCAGATTTGGCTGATTTCACAAGGAATGCAGGTAGCACAGCATGATTTTGAGAACTCGATTTCTCAAAATTCCCATTATTTCCATAAATGAAGAGATTTTTCTCTCTGAAAGTTTTGAAATACCAAAGCAACAACAACCACAATACCGTGATGACTTCTGCTTCTCTTAAATTGGGTCTATCTAGCACTATGAACTGAACATGGAGATTGGTAGAAAAAAAAACCACACACATTTTACCTTTTGTCTTAGACAAAAATGATAAAGCGTCGATTGAAAATTTAGGAGAGGATGTATGGAAGGGACAACAATGTGTGAGAATAATTCTGTTTATCATGTAAGGGATTGTCAAAATCAGCAAAAATAATCTATATAAGAGCTTTGTAAATCTATTCTTTTATTGAAAAAAATATCATTTTCATGCGATGACTCCAGAACCCAACACCACCAGATAAAGTGACACTTTTCCATTTGAAGGAATTTCACAGTAAGTCTCTTTACATAAACTCTATGTAAAATTCCAAGAAATAATATATCATTTGTTGTGCTAGATTTTTATTGTAATGGATAGTAAGTAATTAATTATTCTTTCAATGCTATTTATTTGTAAGATAATCTTGGTTAATCAGGGGTCAGGGACTCTGGTCTGGCCTCTGGATCCTGTTCATATTTTGGTCACTTCAATGTTTCTTGCTGAGTTCATCCTGAGACTTTGCTTCCTCCCATCCCTCACATTTAGCAAACCATCTGATTTATATATGGGAGAAGTCTTTCTGAGTTAGATGTTATTTTTAGCTATGTATAAAACATTCAGGAAGAGAGAAAAATAGGTTGAAGTTCAGAAAACAATAAAAGGCTTTGCACATAAACCATAACTCGTTGTCAGGGTTGCAGTGAGGCAGAGTATCATGTCTGTCCTTGTGGCTCAGTAATTGCAGTCTTTTTAATAAGTTGGGTGGCATATATGAAGTAATTGACTCAAGTGACATGGGGTTTTATTAAGAGGTAATAAAAATAGTTACAAAGCGATTTTAGGGTGTCCTACTTGCATATTCTGTTGTTATGTTTGGTATTGATGAATACCACTGTGTGCAACTGAGAATCTTACTTTAAGAAGCAGTCCCTACCATACCAGCTAAGAGAGCTGCTCTAGAGCCAGACTGCCTGGGTTGAAAATTGATCTCTGCCATTTCTGTGCCTCTCCTGGGTAAGCTTCTTATCTTCCATGTGCCTCAGTGTCCTTATTTATACAATAAGGATAATTATTGAAACCATTCCACAAGATTTTTAAGGATCAAATGAATTAATATACAAATTACTTAGTACCTGGCATACAGTAAATATTCTTCAATTATTATCCATATTAGTTGAGTAAGGATATACTAAAGAAGATAGGACAAAATCCAAACCACTCTAAAAAATAATAACAGGGAAATGTTAATCTAAAAACAAAAAGTAAAATATCTTAATGTCTGAATTTCTTCAGCTTTCACTGATGTTTCTATTAAGGCTAAGTCAACTCAACATTAGATTATAAGTCTTTAAGATTGTACTAGGAATATATAAGTGATTAAGTATTAAATTAGCCAATCTAGTTTGTGCGCTAAACTTAAATACATATTTCCAATTACGTTCTGTCAGTCCATTTTAGAGATATAATTAGGATGCATGTATTTTAGAACATAACATTTTAATCAGTCTATATAAATATTATTTTCTAATTCTTTTAAGTTATAAGCAAATCATCATACTACATTAATATTTAAAGGTATAAGTAGAAAAGATTTTTAACAAAAGAAATTTTGTAACATTAATTTGATATTCATTATTGTACTTAGTAATAAGGTATAAATAATAGGAATTTATATATTACTATTATTTTATCTAGACCTAGACCACCCACATTTTTATAGTTCTCATTTTACCTCTCTGAATTCTCTAGTTCTTCTCTCTTGCAACTTCAAGTTAGTCCTTATCATTTGCTCTTTTAATGACATCAGTCTCTACCCCACCCTACCGCCATACAATGGCACACGCATCATTAGTTTTAAAACTTTTATCCAAGTCCCAAAGAGATGAAATTTCTTTCTAGCACATCTGCTCTCCCCATCACCCTCCAGTTCAGGAGTGAGCATCCTGAGCTCTTTTTTTCTGCTTCTCTTTCTCCCTACACAAAAAGGATTCTGAGGCAGAAAGACTGGCCTAATGGGAAAGAAGAGGAAGAAATTATGAAATAGTCCCTATGGTTATGGAATAATTACTATCCTTTGAGGTGGGAGAAGTAGGAGATGCAACATGGAAGGGAAGAAGGCACCCTATGGTCCCTAACGTGAATCCTGACCTGGTTTAAGAGATTCAAAAGCAGAACATTTTTCCTGAGCTGAAATTGGGAGAACAGAGAAGGCGGTGAGAAAGATGCAGCACGTTGATGAAGAGTGAAAAAGGAGGAAAACAGTGAGCTCGTGTTGAGCATTCTCAGTACCTAGCTAGGTACTTTATATACCTCATAATAACACTGTGAGGGGAGTATTTATATGCCCCTTTTTCAAATGAGAAGACTGACTCTCATAGAGAAGAACTAGCATCAGCTTACACAGCTCATAAAGGAGCATAAATCTGAAGCCAGGACTTCCTGAGCTCTGGGCTCCTCTTTACCTACTAAGTAAAGAACTGAGAGGAGATACCCATAGTGCTGCAGAAGTGAGCATTGACAGGGTGGGCTCAGGATCATGTGGTGGTGGCTAGAAGAGGCTGGGACACCAATATACACCCTAGCCATTCCAGATAGGGTCTTGGGCTAGCTTCTAGCTGGTGCTCCCCAGGAAAGCAGTGCCATCCATAGGAAAGAGACATAGGACTCATCCTCTGTTATCACCATTACCTTGCTCAGTGATGAAACCAACAAAGATCTACTTTCAGAGCTGACAGGACTGAGTGAACTTTTATATCGGTGGCGTCAGGAAAGCCTCCTTGCTCCCCAAAATTACTCCCCAAATTTTTGGCAGTGACTTGAAATGTCTTTAAGAGAGACCAGTTTTTAATTCTACCATTAGAAGTTTCTCTTCATATGCAAATTACCTGGAGAAACGATATCTTAAACTGAAGTATTATAAAACATGACATAAATGACAAAGGGAAAATGCTTTTCAGTTTAGATAAAGAGGAGTTTGAAGACACTAGGATTTCAAACTGAGATTCAAGTACCCGCCATGTGCAAAATGTTCTAAGAGGTACACAAGTAAAAATATTTTTAGGGGTATCAGTATTTACATCTTTAACTTCCACATGCATTTCATCCTAAAACTAATTGCCTTGAGAACTTGCCTTCTGCTTTCCAAAATAAAGGCATCTTTTGCTTCCCAATCTTACCATGGCATGTTGCATAAGGGTGTAAAAACCTCTAGGCTGCCACAAGTAAATAATTGGGAATATTAGTGTGGTAGTTAAGAGAGTTAGGGGCTGTAATGACAGGGTAACAAATCCTTTTGCAAATTAGGTAGTTTCAAATTCTTTGCTTTCATCAAAATTGAAAGAGGACCTTATATGCCAGCTGATGGGTCACTGAACATAAATTTTGATGATAAAAACACTATGTGGTTTTTGGCATACTATCTGTAAGATGTGCAATTAGTTGAGCAAAACTGTTACACTATAAGTCTATGTATTCCTATTTACTTATTTATGGATGAGAAGAATCTCAATTCATGTTTGAATCTATTATTAGTGACAGAAATAAAATTTAATTTATTCTGTCATAACAGCAGAAAGTAACACTCAAACATGCTAAATGAGCTGAGTGGGAGGACAATCCCATTACACCCATTGGACATATTAAAAGATATATGTCCAATAAAAATTTAATCTTTAAACTAAATAATTATTTATTAAAATTTGCAGTATATTTGTGTTCTTTAGACGAATCGTGTACTAATCATAGTGAATGTACTGTTAATTTGAAAGAAATTCAACACTTAAATATGGTCATAAAAAATAAAATTTATATGTGCATTTTTATTACAGAGAAGTATGAAATAATCAATAAAAAACTTTATGCACATAATGTATTATATTTGGGGAAAAATCTATGAAGGAAATGGTATAGAAATACAAACTAAAATAGGAAAAGGAACACTGTAAAATTCCTTACTATTAAGGAAGAATTTGTTGTCATATTTTGTCAATGGGTGATTTGGGGTAAGAAATCATTGGAATGTTTTGCATTCTATTAGGTTACTGTTTTATTTGAAGATTGTTTATAATATACCCTGACATAATGTCTATTCCCACTATTTAATTTCAAGATAAAAATTTTAGATGCCAACTCAAAATGTATACTTTGTATATTATGTATATTAGATTTATATATAATAAAAATATGTAAGTATATATAAGTTCTTTTAGGAATGCTAACAAAAATTTGAAGATCACTGCACTGAGGCCTGAGAAGATGGTGACTCTGTCATCAAGAAGGGAACTCTGTCAGGGGAGAATGTGAGAGGCTGAGAATTAGGAAGACCAAACAACAGGATAATGAGAGTGGGAGTTGGAGACCAGTGAACAGAATCCTCCACATATTTCTCCTGGGTGCTTCTGCAGTTGTGTATATCACTTCACTTTTACATAAGGCCAATGAGATCTTGCCAAAAGACACTTGCATCTCAGATGAAGGCCCAGAGTTATGACACAGCTATCCCACTCATTGATTCTATGTTTTTAGGCAAGTCACTTAACATCATTAAACTTATTTTTCTATCTTTAGAATAAGAATACTAATATATTTTCTACCTTCCTCATAAGGTTCCTATGAGATATTAAGAACATAATATATATGAAAGAATTTTTGATGATTGTTATGCGACTTTATGTTGGTGTTATGTTATGATTATTTTTCTATATACTAAACAATTTATTCCAGGACTTCAAGTTAGTGTCTTTATTAGTTAAATGACTTTTAGAAATTAAGATTTAACTTTAATAAACAGAAAAAAATTATTTCTAGTGCAAAATGAAAGATATTTAAAAATATTTTTAATGGGCCTATTTTACCTAACAGCATTCCACCAAATTCATTCCTAAAAACACCTTCAATTTGCACATATCCAGATGCCATGATTTACCCATATTAAATCTAAACACTTTGTGGCTTTTTGTTTTTTTAGGCAATATGCTCCATGGCAAGGATGCTGAGCAATGTGATATAGTTCTGTAAAGAGCAACTGTAAGATCTTGTTCAACATTCAATCAAGTAAAGACAAACAAAAATAAGGTCCTTCTACTCTAGCTGAAAAGTTAGAAAATAGGAAAAAGAGAAAGTTTATCCAAAAGACACAAACTTGAGGGTGTGTGCACCATACCCAATGCCATTCCCAACAGCCTTGCTGAACCTTGCACTCAGAAATTGTATGCACTGGCCACTTCTTCCACCTCTTAGAATCTTCTGGGCTCTAGGTCAACAAATTACTCAATATTTTTTGTAATCTTCCTTAATATCAGTAGATGACATAAGTCTTATTTTTCTAACAGAACAAACATAAGATATATAAACTCCTCTCAAAGCTCTTCCCTTTCTTTTGAGTGTCAAGTCACTCACAAACATGCACGTCTCCTCCATTCTAAAAACAAATCAACAACAAAGTTACCCCTTGACATAACTGCCCTTCTTATCTATGCTTCCACTTGCTCTTTCTCTTGGTAGTTAAACTGCTTGAAAGAGAGAATATTCATAGTCTCTGTCTATTCTCCTCCCCATTCACTCTTCAATTTACTGCTGTCTGGATTCACACTGACCACTCTACTCAAAATTCACTTTCAGAGATGACCAGCGTCCTCCCTAATTACCCAACCAAGGGCATTTTCTCTCCCTCTGCTGTTTTATTGCCACCTGGTTATCTGTTCTTTCCTATACCCCTTTCACTTATTTCATCCGTTATTTTCACATAGTCCTTTTCATTTTTTTCCCCTTTTAATTTCACAGCAGTTTCTCAACTTTGTACATCAGAATTACCTGGGTAAGTTTTAAGACTTTCCCATGTTCTGGGCCCCACCTGCAGAGGATCTGACGAAGGGCCTGGGCATCTGTGTTTTTGAAGCTTCCCGGTGATGCTACTGTGCTGCTAGTTTTCAAACAACTGGCATACATGCAATGGCTGGGTGATCTCATTCACTCTTACGGCTGTTAAAAATCATTAACTGCAGTCTCACTTTTTGTTAAGCTCCATTCATATTTCAATTACTTTCTGGATAATTCCATCTGAATGCTCAACAAATATAAGAAGCATAGGAGTTGCTGAATTGGTCTCAATATCTCTTCACATCAGTCCTCTCTATAAATTTGTTCTTCCTGGTCTTCTTGATTAATAGAGTCATTATTCTCTTATTTCTAAACGCAAAGCATACAGCAATCCTCACATCTGTCTTCAAAACCACTCCATTAAGTAACAAATGGTACCTAAAATCTTTTTTCAAACCTGGCTCCTCTTCTCAAGTCATATTCTTAATTATCGAGATACTATTTTAATTCCAACCATTCTCACTAAAAAAATATAATAATAAATCTTAACAGTAACTCCAACAATAAAGTTCTCCATTGTGTCATTGTTTCTAGGTTAAAATCCAAACTTCATAATATGCATATAAAACCTTTTACAAGCTACCCCCAATTATTGCTCTAGATTCATTTGAAAACTTAATCCTACTCTCTAAACATAATGAACTTCCTTATGTTTCATCAGCATGTGACCATTATTTACATGGCCACTATTACCTTTGTATTTTCTGTGCAGTCTACCCAGAATGCCTTTCTCTTCCTTTTCTGCTGAGAGAATTCAATACTTTATTCCATATTTACCTCAGGAGACACTTCCTTTCCAAAACTCTTTTTGGCTCTGCTAAATAGAGTCAGTGTTTTTTTTTTTTTTTTTTTTTTTTTTTTTTTTTTTTTTTTTTTTTTTAATGTGCAGCTCCAGTATTCTTTTCAAACCATTTATCATATTGTACTGTAATTTGTGTTAAGTTTTCAGATTCATACTCTGGGAGCTTTTGAGAACATAATTACACATATGTCTGTATGATATATTCAATATGTTACCTTTTGTACATCTCTGAATATGTATACATTTTTGTGTCCACAGTCTCCAGCACAGAGCCCTAGCAGAGATGTTCAAAATGTATTGGTTGTTCAAAGACTTTTCATTGAGCACATACTATGCGGCCTCACTATTTCTGGTACCTGGCATGCATTAATAAACTATAAAGATGAAGTCTGTTCTCCAAGTAACTCTCAAGAAAGAAGAAAGACAATGTATAAACAAATAGACATTTTGTATAATTTCAGGTCCTAAGTGCTAGAAAAAATATCAACCAGCATTATACAATGCTTTAGACCGGGAGTCAGAAAACATTTTTCTGTAAAGGGTCATTTAGTAAATATTTTAGGCTTTGTGGGCCATGTGTTCTCTAAACAGCAGCTATTTACAATATGTAAACAAATGAGCATGGTTGTGTTTCAATAAAATTTTATTTACAAAAACAGGTGGTGGGCTGTATTTGGCTCACAGGCTATATAGTTTGCTGACTTGTTTTAGATGAAAAAGAAGGCCTCTCTGAAGAGGGGACTACATACTAGGTCATGAATACCCAGAAAGAATCAATCATACTGAGCCAGAGTGTTGCAGGTACAGGAAAGAAAATTGCAAACATTGCTGTTTGAGAAGCAGAAATAAAGAAAGCCTTCATGGCTGGAATGTGGCGAAAGAATGAATAACTGAATGAATGTATTAACAGAGGCATGAATGAATGAAGTTTACTCATATATAAAATAAATACTACCATAAGCAACAAGGTTTAATAAAGAAGCATGCTCTTTAAATGCAGCCATATGCAAAGAGAGGAAAGGAAGAGACTGCATAGGAAAATAGAAGTCAATAGTATCTACTAAAAATTAGTTCACTCACTGAACATCCACTGAACACCTACCATGTAATAAGACCTATCTGCTAGTGCTGGAAATTAGACAAAATGTTTAATAATTATGACTTTTAACGTTTCAGACAATCACAATGTTGGATTCTGTCAATTCTTAGCAACATATATATATTGATTTCTAGAAGCTAAAATATGACTTCTAAGTACAAAGAAGTACTGTTTATCACAAAACTAAGAGTAGTACTGTGGTAACCAAAAATATGTAAATAGAACATACCAAATAATTTTATTTTAGAAAAATATTTGGAAAAGAATTTGGGATATCACCAAATAAAATACACTTAAAAATCTTTAAGATATTCATTAAAATGTATAATTGAGTTTAATTTCTTTTTTAAATCATAAAATTCTAAAATTTTCATATTGCATGAAGTATAGATAATAACATACAACACAAATAGACATGCTTACTTTTAGAAAATTGATGAGATGGTGTAATACCTTTTAAGTAAATGACTTTTCCAAAAATGTATCTATGTCTGGATATTATCTGATTAGTTTATGAAAATTGAACACTTAAACATACAGTCAATAAAACTTTTTTTTGGTTATAGGAAAAAACATAGGCTTTGGAGTTAGTCACAGTTGGCTCTGTGTCCCAGCCTTCCCACATACAGACTTTGCAGCACTGTGTCAATAAATGTAATTGTCTCTTCTCTAAGGTGACCCAAACAAAGCCATATCTACATCAATGTGTTTCAAATGTTGAGGATTCATTGTTTCTTCATGTCTCTATTAAGAAGTACATGTCTTCAAATTCATAATACCAATCCAGAAAAGCAAAATCTGGGAGAAATCTGACTTTCACTTTACCGTTGTATAGGACTATTGGTGTTGGTTTATGAGTCTTCATTGATAAAACTCTCCCAATGAGGGAAGTTTCCCTTATATACAGTCTCAATTCCTGCTAGTGTGTGTACCAGAAGAGCTGTCATATTTCTAGCTTTCCTGTATGAGGAGTGGTTCCCAGCTCTTATAGTAGGAAGGTAAAATGTTTAGAAATCCCTCTAACAGTTGTCTTATAGTTCTATTGGCACCTTCGGTTCAGCACAGAGTTCTCAAAACACTAACATGATTTTATTAATGAAGACGAGTGTCTCTCAATTTGATTATGTTTTAGAACTGGAGCATACTGGCCCCATATTGTGTGTTCCCAGAAAAGGTGTATAAAACTGCCATTCTTTTCTGTGTGTGGTATGATTTAAGGATCAACCTTTTTATTTTATGTCTCCTAGAAGCATGGTTTTATATTTTTATTGTTACACATATTTTATAAAATTTAGAACTATTGGCTGTATAAATGCTGTCAGGGAGAAAGAAGTTTTGCAGCAAAACATGGAGATCATTTTTCAAAGTCTCAGCCTTTCATAACCTCTTCTGAGCAGCTTTCCAGCACTCAACAATCCTCATATTTCAGAAATTCTCTATTATCTCTTCCCTAAAAACCTTGTTGTTCAGTTTAAATTTAATTTTTGATTTATATCATCAGCAAAAGAGGAAAGTGGATTTACATTCCCACTAGATTATCCACTTATAGCTTATAATTAAATATGGGATAAATTATAATCTTCAGTTTAATCTTGACTTCCCAAACTCGTTTCCTCACCTTTATTTTCTCCCCTCTTCTCTTCTAATTAAACATCATAAAAGATAGACTACTTAAGACAGATTCCCCAAACCTCCAATGTGAAGAGTATATAAAGTAGGAGACCTATTTACACAAGATCATTATTTTCCAAACATTTTTTATCCCCAGTAATTTTTTTCATAGTTTACTACTAAAACTATTTAAAATATAACTGTTCATGTTTTACTATTGAAAATAAAATACAAATATTTTGGGAAGAATGATGTAATAATAATAAATAACAACACTTTTTTCCTTCTGGTTGCTTCATCTCTCCCATCCTCTGGGGAAAAGGAACATATCTCAGGATGATTCATATATTAGGGCTTTCCAGGAATGCCTGGCACTAGTCTTAGCAATCATAACTATTTCCAAATATGTTACAGCTGCTCTGAGTTGTTTCTTTGTTTTGTTTAAGCAAATCAGTGTTACAGTAAAATATGAATTTATAATATGAAATTCCAGTTTTATTTTCTGAACAACTGTTTCTAAAAGAAATGACAATATTTTTGAAGCCACAATAATATAGACATTATAACAAAAAAGATGATGTTTTATCTTTAGCTAAGAAAAGCACATAGTTGAATATCATTAAACATCAGGAATGTGAGCCATATTTGCTATAGTGCATGTACTTCAAATTCTTAAGTAAACAAAAAGCTTTATCTAAAAAGTGCTTAGGAAATGCTTTGACTACCTTCAAGAAGACTAATGTGTTGTTTTCGTTAACTCTCTTCTCCATACTGCCAAAATCAACACAAGGGTAGAGGCATTACTGTATCATGACATAATTTGGCTGCATCTTCACTTCTCTAAAACCCTGCCAAGTGTGGACCACAAGTGCCAATAAAACAGCAATAGAAGCAATATCAATTTTTCCATTAATCAGAAAGCTCCAAAGTTAAGACATAAGGAAAGATAAAAGCAGATATTGTAACCAATTATATATCCGATGGTGATTTACATGTTTACAACACTTACAATGTAATTCTAAAGGCTGAAATTTGTGATTTATTTCAGTGCAATCTTTTATATCAGTAAAAATGAATTCTTTTTGAGAGTTTTAAATATTTCTACTTTAGAACTTGTTTCTTTCTATATAGTTCATGGTAAATAACATTACCTGCATTTTGCTGATAGAGTAGTGTAATTTATTTTCTTTAATGGAAGGAAAGACCACTTAAATTCTTTGCAGAAGTCCTTTAGAGATAGTTGGACGTTGTTAGCAAATTACTAGCAACAAGAGGTGTTCAGCCTCCCAAAAGGCTATGGGCAACCTTTGCCCTTATGATACATGAACTTGTTAACCATGTGATTGGTTAAGGAATCTTCCAATCATATATGTCAATAATAAAGAGAAAAATACGTTGAAGTTTTCTTTCCTATTCTACTCCCTTGTGAAAGACAGATGTGTTGTGTCTAATTATTCTCTGATTGGTATCGGGAGAAACATTAACATAATTGGCACATTTGTTCTAATTAACAGAGGGAAACTGTCACATGCCACCCAACATGAAAAGTGAGTCCAGCAACCATTAGCTAGAAAAATCCACATCTATTCAAAATGTTACCGTTAAACTCAAACTGGTCCCCTCAAATCAGAACACTGAGGCCGAAAAAGAGACAATAGGTTTGAGAAGAGTGTTTACTTCTAAAAGAATGGAGATTCAGCCTAAAATTGTTGTATGCAGGTACATTAATCAAACAAATGGGAAAAGCAATTACGGGGCAATTATCAAAATGCACACTCAGCCAAGCCAAACTTCTAGAAGGAGAATTTAGCTAGAAGTTGGGAGTCTGCCAAGTTTTACTGACTGGTTTAGAAGTGACAAGTTTGAAGGTTTTTCTGTATGTGTTTTTTGTTTTGTTTTGTTTTGTTTTGTTTTTAACCTTGCCCTTTAGACCAATGATTCTCAAACTTTGTGGCATTTTAGAATCACTGGTAAGCTATTAAAAATCTTGACAGCCAGGCTGCTCATCATAACCTATTAAATCAACATTTTTAGGGTGGGAAAAAAGCATTAGTATTTTCTAATGATTTCCAAGTGATCCCAATGTGTATCCCAGTATGAGAATCAGTACTGCAGATTGGTTCTGATGATCTTGCTAAAATGTAGATTTTGATCAACTGGTCTGGGGTGAGACTTGAGATTCTGCCTTTCTAAGAAGCTCCCAGGTCATGTCAATATAGATAATTTATGCATTACACTTAGAATAGAAAGTCTTGGACAATTCTAAAAGATATCTATAGCTAATAAGACTTCTGTAGACTTTCACCAGGTAGGGTTTAGCTCTAATTTCTCCAGCGTTTGAAATCTCAGACCTATTTTCTTCTGGATCTTCGCACTGGAAACAGGACTCTTATCATCCCTTACAGGTGCTTCACATCACCAAGAAAGTCTTCATTATAGGATGCAAATGAATGTTCTTTACCCATAAAAGTTTTGGATAAAAAGTGTCTTAAAATACAAGAAGCAAAAGGCCATTTTTATAAAAGTGTGACAAGAACCACCTTCCCACCCTGATTATCATGGAGACATTGTTTTACATGTTCTCTCTTGTCAAGAGTCAAAGTCTGCTTCATTTATGCAGCTATTTGCTTCTTAGAGTTGCCGTAAAATAAGGCAATGAGTCCACAATGAATTCACTTCTGTGTTGACCACCACCCAATATACTTTGCAATTTCTAGTAGGTTTGTGAAAGTATGTGCATTTTTATGCTTTAAAAAGGATTGATCTTCAAGCAAGTTGAAATCATACTTTTAGATAATTGAAAAAGAAATAGTCAAAAAATAAAAAGGCAAGTGGAAACTTTAGTAACATTTTGATCAGTTGCAAAGGGGAAGAATTTGCTAAGAAAGGCATTTGTTTTCCTGCTGGAGAAATGCTCCCTTAATTGCACATATGTCTGGCTCATTGCTTTTGAGAGCTGAGTGTATGCAGAGCATATTGGAGAGGCACACTTGTCTTGAAATCTGAAAATTTCCATTTCTAAAGCCTAAATTTGACCATGAAGAGATAAAACCAAGTTAGCATATGAACTAATAGTGACAACTACCAAAAAATCTCAAAGTAGAATGATTATATCTAATATCTTCCAAGGGAGCGAAATGACACTGAAATGTTCTTAAAATGGTAATTTTTTTTTTTAAGGGTGAAAGGACTATAAATTGACTAGTCCATGGATAGTTCCTAATCAGTCTTTATTATAAACTTGCCTTTCTGGATAAGTAACTCTCACCATTTCTTCTTATTTACTAATAAAGAGTGTTTGGGACTCTTGCTGAGTGTGATCACCTTTAGAACCTAATGCCTTTTCGCTCTCTCCATGACTGTCATTTTTCATCCACAATGAGTTTACAGTAAATAGGGCCCATTGAAAGAAATTCCAAAGTAAGACAACTTATGAAAGAAACAGAAACTTTTTTCAAGAAATAAAGTCTGTGGAAGTAAAAGACTCATCAGGCTAGGCTATTGCTTGTTGCTGAAGCACCATTGAGATAGAGAGAGAGAGAGAGAGAGAGAGACTCTGTGTGAAAACAGCTGAGGTCTATTGACCACTAATTTGAGGTCATCTAGGAAAAGCTTGCTCTAGTGGGTCTATTGAGTTTAACATGGAAGATTTTATTCTCTTCTGAAAGGCCAAATACTTTCTAGATTGTGTTCATTTAACGAAATAAAATTTAAAAACCACTTTCAGAATTTTTTCTTCCACTGAAATGAAAATATATCCTTTGTTGCTCTACCTTTCTTCATTTCCTCTACTCTCACCCTAAAACAAACAACCATCTTCCCTTGCTTGGATTAAGGCAAGATCTACTATATGGTGTCCCTGCTTCTAGTCATACACTTCTAAAATCTATTTTCCACACAGCAGCAAGAACGCTCTTCGAAAGACATGATAATTCCTTACTTAAACTCCGAGGACTTTTTGTGCACTCAGAAACAACTGCAAACCCAGCACCACGTCTATAAGTCCCCAAGCGTGTCCTACCCACGCTAACTGAAAATGTCTTTGCCTCCCTCGTGGATCACTGTGTCTCACAGACACTAGCCTCCTTTTTAATCAGTAACCATGTCACCTCCTTCTAAGGGTATTCTGTTCCCCCGGCTTGGAATTTCCTGACCCAGATCTTTTCAAGTCTGGCTCTTTCATGTCATTCAGATCTCAGCTCAAATATTACTTCCTCAGACAGATTCTCCTTGGACTTTAAAATGAGTGACTCCCAATCCCCAGCAACCATCAACCTCTCGGATAGCACCTTGTCTTATTTCCTTTAACTTACAGTGATCTGACAATATCTTGTTCATTTATTTCTATTTTTATTCAGTGTTTTGCTTTGTTTTATTACATTTTAAGGACTTTGACTGATTGTATCTCCTGCAATTAGAAGATTATCTGACACAGAGTGAGTGGACAATAAATATTTTTTGACTAAATAAATGATTTTTAAAAACTGCATTTTGTACTACAGGTTCAAAGAAACCAGTATGTATGTGCAGAAATTTAGGCATAAATCTATTATAAGTCAGAGAAGTTCATTATTTCTTATCATTTTTTAAAAGTTGATGCTGATATTGTTTAATTTTATTCTTATTTTAATTTGGTTTCCTTGGTTATCCAAGCTTGTGGTGATCTCTGTGTATATGATCTATTCAGGGCAGATAATGGCAGAAAAACATATGGGGGGAACTATAATGAAGAGGTGACATTGCAAATGTCAATTGATCAATGCAAAGCTTGCAGGCTGACTATTAGTCAGGAAACCTAATACTTGTGCAAATCTACATGGCTGATAATCATCTCATAATCGTAATCCCTCTTATTGCTAGACACATGCTAGGAGAAAATTCCAGCAGATATTATTGGGCACTGAAAGTAATGCTTCCCTTTAAATTAGTATTCTTCTTTTCTCTCAAACCTCTTTTGCTTATAACAGATATAAACCACAATTTGGGATACACTGCACCTGCACAGAAATGCATGAACATAAAGTTCCAGTTATGAGGGAATGGCAGCGAAACCTGCATGCATCTCATGAAACAAAGTGTTCAGTGGCAATATTAATAATCAATTAGATGGGGAGCCACCTGATGCTGTTCATTTGGCTGAGCTTCCGGGGCCAGCAGCTTTTTGTCCTGGCACTATCGGCTTAAAAATATCTGTTCCCTGTTTATCAAAACTAATCTCAGCTAAATCATCTATTCTTTTGCACGTCACCCCATATTTTCCCACTTGCTAATTAAAGATGCAAATGTTGATAAATAAGATGATGGTTTTGAAGCACAACTGGGTGAGTAAGTTGAACACTGTATCTTGTTCCTCTAATTAAACTCTTATGAGAAATAGCTCAATTATAATTAGAGGAGCAATTATCCTCTTGTTAAAGGTGAAACAAATCACGAGTTTTAGTGAAAAATTCAGTTTCATTCCTTTTGCCATGCCAACAGATTTTGTATCCATTGATGTTTTGATCCCAGTACTCTCCAAAAGAGATAATCCAATGAAATAAAGCATCTCTGAGTATATTTCTGGCTCACTATGTGACAGCAACATTTTCTAGGCATTTCGTAGAGTGCTGCTATTACGCCAGAGGAGCAAATAGCACCCGTTCTTGGGCACCTTTATTTTTCAGGCTTCTTCAGGGAGATGGAGAAGTTTCTGTTGAAAGGCAGGCAACTGCCTCCCCAGAAATGGAAGAAAAGAACTATGTTTTTGGCTTGATCCTAGCCAAAGAGTTATTGAAAATACTGAGCAACATCATTTTGGAGTTTTTTTAGGAATTTTTTTCTTTCTTTCACCTAGCCTATTCTTTTCATTTTGATATGATAATTATTAATCTACCCTATAGTCCTCAAACTAAAATAGTTCTCAATGACCTTTTATTCATGGTCCCAGACAACTGGTATCCTTCTGATGCACAGATTCCTGTACCCCGCACTAAGTTCTCTCAGTAGGGTTGTATCTTCAGAAGTGATAAACATCCTTTTTCTGGAAAGTTCCCATTTCCTGAGGTGCAGCTCTGTGTTACAGCGACTCTTTATTTCACTTAGTTAAACATACTTAGAGAATCTACTAAGGAACTTACAGTCTGCTGGCATTAAACATAAACAAAAACCCTTTTTGCTCCTATTTCATCAAATCTAATCAAACAGACAGGCGTAAACAAATACATGTGAACACAAGTAGTCGTCAGGGGCATATAAAATCACGGTATACAGGAGCTGCCACTTAGCCAGTTATTCTGTTTCATCCATACCAGGTGTTGAATAACAAATAATTCTATATCTGCTGCTAAATAACTGAGTGCCCCGCAGACCTGGGATCCCTGGGCCACCTTGTGATACAGCAGCTAACGAGTTTATACTTGTTATAGCACAAGGGCCTTAAACTACCCCTGTGCTAAGGAAGCCATGTGATTGTTAAACATTTTAAATAAGAAATATAGACATGAAGCAAGGGCTTGGCGAAGAGATCAGAAGAGGGAGCAGTCAAGCTAGAGCTCTCAAACCACTTCATCCTAGGGTGCCCATACACAGTTTTTCCTAACCAGTGAGTACTGAGAACTGTCTCCACCTACAGAGAAGAGAGTATAAGAAATCCTGGATTGGCCTCTTTTATCCTCTGTCACTCTCTGTCACTCTCTTTCCTTCAGCTCTGAAAAAGAGAACTACCAACAGTAGCCTCAGCCCAGATTTCCTCTTTGGAAGAAAATATGAGGACTGATCCAATGTTTTGGGACCATGATGACTGAATGGAGAACAGTAACTTTAAAAATCAGAGAAAGGACAGCAGCACATTATGGCTTGCTGTAGTTATTTACACTAACAAGTCATTTGTAAAGTAGATGTTTACATAAATAAGGGCATTTGTTTCCCTGTTTTAAAGCTCACAATGTAAATGAAGTGTTCTACAATAGATGATTGGATAAAGAAGCTGTGGTACATATATACAATGGAATATTACTCAGCCATAAGAGGAGATGAAATACTGCCATTTGGGACAACATGGATGGACCTCCAGATAATCATGTTAAGCGAAATAAGCCACACAGAAAAAGTTGAAAATCACATAATATCATTTATATTTGGGATATAAACCTCAAAGCAACAAATGAACAAGACAAACAGAGACTCATGGACATGGACTATAGACTAATGGTCACTAGAGGGTAGGAGGAATGGTGGAGGGGAGAGGTAGACAGAGTAGAGGGGGTCAAACATGTGGTGACAGAAAGAAATCTAACTATGGGAGGTGAACACATAATGTAAATATATATATGCCTTACTGTTAAAGTGTACAGCTGAAACATTGGATTTCGTTAACCAATGTCACCATTAAAAATAAATAAATTAATTAAAAAAATAAAGCTCACAATGTTATCTTCATTTGAAGCATTTATGGACTCTAACCAAAACAACTGGCTAGAGGATACAGAAGGGTAACTTGGTGATTATTTTTTTACTTTTAAATTTATTGGGATGACATTGGTTAATAAAATTATATAGCATTCAAGCATACAGTTCAATAATATGTCATATGTATATCGCATTGTATGTTGAACATCCAAAGTTAAGTTTCCTTTTGTCACCTTATATTTGATCCCATTCACTCTATCTACCTCTCCTCTCCCCTGTTTCCCTTTGGTAACCTCTAAACTGCTGTCTGTGTCCATGAGTCTCTGTTTGTTTGTCTTGCTTATATGTTGCTTTCAGTTTTATATCCCACATATGAGTGAAATCATATGATTCTAAACTTTTTCTGTCTGGTGTATTTCAGTGGCCAAGACATGGAAACAACTGAAATGTCCCCTGATAGATGATTGATCATTCTTCATAGAACAGAAACTTTATCTCTGAATACACTACGGCACCCAGAAGAACTGAAATGTGCTCAGTGACTCTTTTGAATTTGAGAGATTGAATGCATCTTCTGTGAATCAATACATGATAATATAATAATACTAATAATGGCTGATGTTTCTTGACTGCTTTTTACATGTTCTAAGTGATTTGCATATATCCTCTCTCATTTAAACTCCACCACTATGGTTTGGATAGGTACTACCATTATCTTCATTTTGAAATTGAGGAAACTGAGGTACAGAGAATTGAAATACCCTGCCCAAAGCCAGAGTTTAAATCTAGAATTCTGTAGGGAAACAGTGGAGACTAAAGGCAGAAGAGAAGAGAAAATTAAATGTAATTTATTGTCTCAGAAATGCCTGTGACATTATTTGCATGAAATAGAATGCCATTTGATTTAAGATCAGTAAAGTTCTTTAGAAACTTACTGACTTGTATGGAAGAAAGAAAATTATTGCCTGTCGATATTCTGCAAAGAATGTGTTTGATTACTTTTTCAATGGAGCTAGACATGTACTTATAAAACAAAGATCAATTGACTTGATCAATCATGTATGCATTGAATATTTACTATCCAAGTTCTTCAGAATCATTTGCCTTGGATGCAAAAGAAGCAGAAATCCTTGCCACCGTGGCCTGGGATATAAAGGATTGATTTTATTTATGGTAAAATATAAGGGTTTTACCTGTTGGTTTCTCTTTAAGATCAATATTTCATTCTATGCTATTTTTATGCTTTTAGATTCTTCAAGCAAATAAATAGAATATTAAATAATGAACACATTTATCATTAAATCAAAATAATCTTATGATCCTTTAAGTCACCAAGTTACATTTCATTCCTTTCTTTTTAAATTTATCTGCCCCTATTGAGCAAATGACAGTTGTAATGTGTCACATTAAGGTATGCATTAGCTTTCTGATCTTGGTGATTCTAAAGGTATTGAAAAGAATTTATATAGGAATGTATTAATCTGTTCTCCATTATATGTGTTTGAACTCTCTTCTGACTTCAAAAAGAAAAAAAAAAAGAAAGAAAGAAAAAGAAAAAGAAAAAGAAACAAAATGCATTAAGTATAGTTCTTTGAATGTCAAGGGGTACATGATTTTTGAGCTTGCCAAGTGTTAATTGGTCTTTTCCCTAGTGATGATACAAATAAAATTCATAGCCAATTAGTTTGCAATCATGAATCTTTACTCCTTGACAAAGTGAATGATTTTGTTGAGGAGACTAAAAAAATGAAGAAATTACCAGTATCTTTTACTGAAAAGCTTTGTAGGAATCAGCTATCTTTAAGAAACATCAAGTGAAAATGTAGCTATGGATGCCCATGTTTCCCAAGATATGTTCTGGTCTTTAAGGTAGTTTAGTGAGAAGCTGGCATTAGAATTTTAGAAATAAAATTAAGGAGACAGATTCACTATTATAATAAATTAAAAAATATTGAATAGTGAAGAGTTGCCTCTTTTCTAATCACAATAAATAATTTTGTATGTCAGTGTTGGAAGATATGGTTTTGGTGTGTTTGGAAAAACCATCTATAATCATGCAAAACCTCTGGTACAATGTAAATGTCATAGAATGCTAGTTACAAGGCAAAAATAGCTTTCTTCTTTCAAAGTAAAAAAAGAAATTCCATTAAAAGTGTCACTTTGTATCTTTTCATTGACACATGGAATATGAATGTCTGTGACAGAAAAATGGAGTCATTTTGTAAGAACACTGCTTAAATTTCTAATTAATTTATTATTATCATTAATTTGAAAAGAGCAATCATATTTTTAAATTTTATCGTCATGAGACCAGCTGACTGAGATGACTCCTACCTTTGCTTGAACTTTAAAAAGACCTAAAAACTATAGAAATCTAACAATAAGTGCATTGTTAGTTATTAAACATTTTTGGACAAGTGGTAAGTCTGAGTAGTATTATTTTGTAATTTCTTAGAAAGGAACAATTCAGGGCTTATTTTTACAAAGTATCAGCTTACCCATATACAAGCCCCAAATGCAACAATTTAAAAAATGCCTCTTTCCGTATATGCAACAAAGAGTAAAAATTCCAAAGGACTCAAGGTAGTTTGGAGGATAACAAGATCCACCAACAAATTGACAGCTATGTCAAATTAAAGTTTTTCTGGGCTTGTAAAATACTAGATCAGCTAGAGTAATAGTGCTTGATGCATATCAAGATGTCTCTTAATAATCATAAAAGGATATTTTTCAGAGTTTGAAATTATTTGTTAACAAATGAAAGACACAGTATTTGATGATTTTCCTCAACAATATACTCTCACATGATGGGAATGTCTCTCAAGGAGAGTATGACACTCTCTCGTGGTACTGTGGGTCTATCCTCCATAGACAGGCATTTTCAAAGGACATTTATTGTATGGTGCTAATGAAAAGTCATTATACAAATCAGATTCATAACACTTCATTAGCAATCAATAGGCTTTGTTTTAGCAAAAACAGGAAATGAAGATGAAAGGCTTGATGAAAAGCTTATAAGATGAAACTAATTGACACTTGTTATTCCTCAAAGATTTTTATTCATCGTGTGTGAATATGGCTTTTAGGTATGCCAATGATTACATCATGAAACAGGAAATACATATGTGGAGTGCACAAGCTCACTGACATACACACATACACAGAAACACACCTTCCCTTCTTACATTTTTTGCATATTATCGAGAACAATAATAAAATTGACGTTACATTATTAAGTCATAGCAAAGAGAATGACAAAATCAAACCAAGCTGACTGTGGCTTTGTCCAGTGGGCATTCTAATTGACTCCTAAGTCATTAATCAGTTCCCAATCAATCTATTTTGCCAGCAGCAGGCAGTTAGGACTCCATTACCAACCATTCATCATGCCATACCTTAATTCACTGTACCATTAGCCATGGATTAGACCTCTGATAGAATAACTAAGTGCCAGTTGCTAAATGCAGAAAATTTTTGTTTCTCACCTCAGCTACTGGAATCCCTTCAGGTGGTCGACACTGGAGCAAGACTTCCTGTTCCAAGGATACTTCCTTTCCCAGGGGTTCCTGCTCAAATGTCTTCCGTAGATCTGGAAAGCACAGGTAATAAAATACATGACAAAATTAATTAACATTTATTCATTTATAGAAAGTGTAATAAAATTTTCCTGGTTTAGTATTTTATGCCTTTGAATTATTTAATCACATATTTTTAGTGCTGTATCACAATCTGTGTGATTACATTCTATGTGGAGGAAATTATGAAATTCAGAGGTTGTTAACTGTTCCTATTTTAATTTTCACTGGAATATTTTGGAAATCCTCATAGTACCAAGTAGTGAAATTCACTTCTTGCATTTCCTTAGTATTTCTTGATAATCAATTATGATGACCACATTTTTAATCAAAAGAACACCATCATCATGATTCTTATATGCATAAAGTCCCTTTTGTACATATTTTTCTCTCTCTTCATAATAGATACTATTAAAATTGTATTAACTCTGAGATCTTTTGATTGATAACTCAAAAGCAAGTTTCTAGCTCAGAATGTAAAACAATGCTAGAATCCCGAAGGAATGAATGTAACCTCTTAAGGTGTTTCAAACACAAGGCAGGGGAAACAGTAACTATTGGAATGAGTCCAGAAATCTATCACTATGTAATTATGTGGGAATTCTTCAATTAGAAGATTAAGCAGTCATTTCTGCCCAAATACATCAAGTACCTAATTTTGTATTTATGTAGTTATAGTTGCCATAGCAATATGCAGACCTTTAAAAATTATTTTGGATGGACACGAAAATGTTAGAAACCAGCTTGTCATTTTAAACACCAGGATTAAAAAAATAAATAATTCAGCCATAGAGCTTTGAAGCAGCATTTTAAAAAATGCCACGCCAAAAAATGTATCACATACTTGTATAGTTCAGCTCCTTCGAATAAAAAGTTATTGGAATTTTCTACAGTTGATTTTATTAAAAATGTAATGACTCCATCTTTTCATCCCATGTCTCTGATCAAAACTTAAGTACCTAAAAGCACCATATTAGCCTATTGAACTAATAAGTGGAAACTGAAAACTCTGGAGGAATATCCTTAATGTCTTTCAAGGAGCTATCAGGAAGCACCACCTGGAAAAAACACACTGAGAAAAAAATCCATTGCTACATACTTGTCATTTTGTTGAATTTTTTGGCAAAAGAAAATCTTCAAGAGTTTAGGGGTTGTGAGAAAATTATGGATCTATGTGGGTCTGAGGTAAGAAAAGAGTTTCCAAATGGTGACAGAATTTCTGCCAGAAGGGCTCTTTTCATTTAATTATTAAGAAATTGAGTATATTGTAGAAATAGGCTTTTAAGATCCACAGTCATTAAACTTGAAAGTTATCTAAACAAAGTCCTTAATTTACATATTAGGAACAGGTTTATCAAATTACTCAAAGCCTCACAGCAAAATAATGGATGCTGCATTAGAGCCTGTTCACCTTGATTTGATATATACCTTGCCATCCCATATATCCATTTACTATCTCTTTTAGTTAATATGTGTCCTTCTAACAGAAACATTAAAAACTTTTCTACTCTTTTTCTCCTGATATGTTAGTTTCTATTTTTTTTATCTGCATTAAGATAAAAATTTTGGTAAAACACTAAATACTAATAAAAAAGAGCTGCGACAAATAAATTTTACGAGATAAAATGTTCCTGACAAATGTTCTTTTCACATATCTTCTCTGTAAAAAATATCTACTTTTTGAAAAACACCCATCTGATGTAGGGTAGGTAGAAGATATAATGACTAAAATTAGTTTTCAAATAACATACTAACTCATTTCCCATTAAATTCATCAGCATTTCACACAATGCAAGATGAGAATAAGAAAAAATGAAGCACATATGTATCCAAATAGTCAAAACAAATTCCTTTAATATTTGTTGATTATCTCCTTATGATAGGCACTTTACGAGGTTCTTAGGATGAAGATGTGGGAGATACAGAATCAAGACGAGAAAGGTAAGTTGAGATCTACTTATGAAAAGTCTTTCTGCCATGCTAAGGAATGGCAAACTCTCAAAGCCTTCTAAGTAAAAGAGGGAGATCAGATGTTATAATGCCCTCAGGGTGACAGACAGATTGAGCTAGTAGTGAAAAGATAAAAAGCAGTTTGGGAACCATTTGAATAAACCAGGAAGGATGATTAAGTCCTGAACTCTGCTAGTGGTAGTATACAGAAAGAGGAGAAAGCAAAATCTAAAAATAAATAGATCACATTAGGGAAGACCTAGGCATTTAGAAAGTGCCAGGAGACAAGGATAATACTATATTCTTAGCTACTGCAATTGTTGAGTTGGAATCATTACTAAATGAAATACTAGTACCGAATTGGGCAGGAAAATGAGGAGAAAGACAGCAATTTATGTTATTACATATTCAATTTGGTGTGTCTAAAGAAGATTCAAATGGAAAAAAACCAGTAGGTCCAGATCATGATTTCTCAGCATCAGCACTATTGACATTTGGGACTAGATAATTCTCTGTTATGAGTTGTCCTGTGCATAGGAAGATGCCTAGCAGCATCTCAAGAATCTATCCACTAGAAGCCAGTGGCACCCCTCCTGGCCATGACAAAATAAATGCCTCTAGACAATGCCAATGTCTCCTGAGAGGAACAATCCCCCCAACTCGAGAATTACTGGGTCTAGCATTTGGAAATGACGTCTGAGTAGATTTGTGTTTTGTTGTCTAGGAGATAACTGAAGCTCTGAAATGTGTGATATCACCAAGAGAAAGACTAAAGCACATACAACAACAACAATAACAACAACAACAACAACAACAATGAGGATGGCAACATTCAAGCGGAAAAGTTGCCAGCAAAAATGACATGGTGTGAACATCAAAGCAGGTGAAAAACCAGAGACAAGTCTCAGAGGAGCTAAGAGAAGAATAAAGTTTAAAAAAGTTGGAAGGCCAACAAGACAAATGCAATGAAGAAATCAAAGGGGAGAAGTTACTGTTTGGGGAAATTTAGAAGTGAAGGAGGAGTGGAAGCCAAGCAATACACACAGGAACTGGGAAAGTAATCATAAGTAACCACTCTTTTGCAAAATTTTATGGTGACAAAAGTCAGCAGCACCATGAGGGGGTGATGGGCTTGAATGAGGCATGTTATAATTCTTAGGATATGGTGTAGTTTTTGGCACATTTTTCACATTCCCACCACATGAAGGGACATCTTATGAAGATTCTTGCTTGCTAAATGAGAATGGTGACCACACATCAGAGGCATGTAGTTCAAGAGACAGGTTTAACGAAACCATCATAGAATATCATGTAATTACTTCATTTTAATGGTTTAGTTTTAAATTCTCTACAAATTTTATGTAATTCCTAAAATGATCTCACATTTAACCCTCTACAAGGCAATACTCTACTTGAAAAATCCTTTTAATTCCTGCTATAAAACCTTTTTTCTGGCTTTAAGGTAGTGTAATGAGCATAGAACATATTATGGCTGTCCAGCATTTCAGCTCCTCTTTTCAGTATGCCTCCACATTACTCTGCAAGCAGAGGGTGGGTAACATTTTAAGCATATCCTTTATCATTTGGAGAGATGTGATAGGAGGCAGGCCAGGTGACGAATGAATAAGCATGAAAAATGGACACTTGTCAGCTAGGAATTAGATGTAAAACAGAATAGGTCAGAATAATGTGGGTGTTATTGTCAGGAAAAAGATAAATTTCTGCCCTTGGAAGACCCTTAGGATTCTAAATTTCTGTTTTCTTTCCATTAGTTCTAAGGCTGCTACTAAAATAAGTATGAAGTCCTTTCATTATAACCTAGACTACTTTTGCAAAGTCAGCTTGGACTACCTCTGATTTAGGCATTGATTCCATCAACTAAAAGAAAAATCAGGTTTGCCATATGCATGCATTTAGAGAGATGTTTACTTAAGAACATGAATATTGGCTTACTAAATCCACAAAGAGAAATCCAACTAGCAGATATAGAATCAGACCTGAAACTACATAGATTCCTATTTACTATTTACGCAGTAATCAAAGAAAGGCTTTTAGAACACAAACACATGTAGGCACCAATGATGTCTCATTTTTTATTGGAGAATTTTAATGCTTTCAATAAATTTTCACACAATAATAATATTGCAATTACAAATTATGGATATTTCAGGCATTCTACAAACATGAACTCTGTTTTTGAGAATGTGGTAAAGAGGAAAGAAGGCTTAACTGGGAGTTCAAAGACTTTGTAGCCTTCATCTTCCTCATTTGTAAAATGAAAGTAAACGAATGAGTGCTTTTGAAGGTCTCTTTTGTATAAGGGCCTATGACTGAATAGACTAACATTTTAAATATGCATTTTAGACAAAGAAAAGCTTATCCTTTGTCAAATACCTCTTGGTTGTGATAAAGCTTTAAAGAGATATACCAAATATCAGTGTCCAAAAGAAATAATAAAAATTATTTTCAATAATCTAAGAATCGATGCATCTTTGAAGAGAACGATTTATAATTTTCCCCTCAGGACAATTTTCATGGAACTTTTGGACACTCAAATAAAAAGATATGGGTAAGAGTTAGAAAATGGGAGAAGGGTGTGTTTCAAAAGATTTAGTGTTAAAAATATCAGAAAATTCTTTATACAAATCCAAAGAAGCAATCACAAAAGCAGATGAAAATTAAAGCTGATGATTGTAAAGGCATTGGGAATTACTTTGAGAAAACTAATTTTCTGTCTCCATGGTGAGATGGAGAAGGAAATGCCTATCCAAAACAGTATGGAAGAAGCCCACTACGTCAATGTGCATATTTATGAATGGGACAGAAAATCATGTTTCCCCTCTGTCCCTCCACCATCAGCAGTGACAGCCTTCAAACAATTCTGCCCGACACCACATGAAAAGGTGAATGTGACTTACAATAAGAAAGGCAAGGCTAGACAGGTCAAAGTTTTGAGTATAATGGGTCACACTAACCATCCAAGCACCTGTGAGCCCTGTTGATTTTGGAGGAAACTAAGAAAAATATCAGCAAAAAGATTTCCCTCTGGAACAGGCAGGCTGCTGATACTATCATCTTAAAAAAAGAAAATCAACATGTTACTGCAAGTTTTAACAAATTATTTACATTTATTGAAAATGTTAATTCCATCAGCAATTCTACTTTATTATGCTGAAAAATTTATTAGAGTAAAATATTTTTTAAAAGACATAATCTTGGCAATGTGATAGACTAATACAATGAAATAAAGAATTCTCTGAGGGGTATACTTCAGTGGACTTTTCTAGTGGAAATTAAAATCCTTAAGTTCCACAGCATAATAAGATAATTGAAATATTACATTATTAATATTGGTTATTTTTTGTTTATAGGCATCATAGATTTTGTGAATATTAAAAGAGATACTGAATCTAAAAAGGTTTTGAAAGCTTATAAAGGGAAAAAAAACACTTGTAATAAATTATAAACATTTCCATTATAATGACTCAGAGTTTTCATGAAAGATGATTAATCGTATGAGTAACTTTCTAACCTATCATTCTCTTTCATAATTTGACTATCTTTCTATCAGTTATGACATCATTGCTAAATTTCACTTTGAGAAAAACTAATCCCAGCCAATGACTGAATTTATAAATTTTAAAAATTTGTTGAAGTCAAATATATATTGATGTGTGGTGTTTCATGCATAATGGATCCTTGATAAATGTTGAATTAAGTTAAATTTCCCAAATAATATGGCTATGCCCTTTACTGAAGGTCTTGGAACAATTTCTCTTGTGGTGGAAAACTTTAAAACCCCTTAGAAAACACATGTCCAACTCCCTTACTTTCAATATAACTAAGATCCTGAAAGGTTAACTCATTTGTTCAAGCTCACTGTCTATTTAGAAGGAAGCTACCCCATGATGAAGGTCTGGAGAAGGAGGAGTGTTGCACAGTGGTTGTTATTTCTCTTCTATAAAAATTACACCTTTCTGACTTAAAATGAGATAAATTTATTTTCCCAGTCTTGAGGCCAGGAGTCTGACCAGAGATTGTCAGGGAGAATCTGCAGCTTGCCTTTTCCAGATTCTTGTGGCTGCCAGCATTCTTTGGTTTATGGTGCATCCCTACAATCTCCCCATCTGTGATCACATTGCCTTCTCTTCTATCTGTGTCAAGTCTCCCTCTACTTTTCTCTTATGAGGACACTGTATGATGACATTTAGAGCCCACCCGAATAATCCCCAAACAATCTCCCTATCTCAAGATCCTTAATTTAAGCACATCTTCAAAGACCCTTTTATCCATGTAGGGTAAGATTATAGGTTCCAGGAATTATGACCTGATACCCTTTGGGCCATTATCCTGCCTACCATGGGGGATTACAAGCATGGAGCCTAGATCCACTTGCCTGCCATTAATTCTTCTTCTGTAATTAATGAGGTTTATGTGTTTTTGTTTCTGCATCCCTAAAACGAGGATAATTACATTACTCATCTCATAGGGTTATTGTGAAGATTAAATAAGGTAATATACATAAAAACAGGACAATGCTGTTATCATAAAAGCCCTTTTTAAATGTTCTCATTTAAATACCCATTCCATTCAGTTCCTAATCAGTGTAGCTGCCAAACTGCCACAGAGTTCATGGTTATACTGACATTAATGAAATAAATTAATTGCTTTATTTACTTATTTATTTCTACCAAGAGGCCACACTCCAAGTATCAGAATTAAGCTTCTTGTCTCTCAAATTGAGCTGGTTTTGACAAAATGGCTCTAGATCTAGGGAAATTCCGTATTTAAAAGAGATTCATGTGAAGTTATCTGCCCTTGGCTATTTCTGTACTCTTTGACACAGACCTGACCTTGCCTTAAGCAAATACAGCTGCTTTATTATGATTCACATTTTCCTACTTTCAAATTACTTTTCAATTAATTATTTTGCTTGCTCAGTGAATAGAGGTGCTGAATACATTTTTAATTTTTCAAAAATTTGTTTTAGTGTACTTTCAAAGTGATATTTTAGTAAATAGAATAATTCTACAGTCATAGATAGTAATAATACTTGTGTTATGAAAGGGAAAAAAGTATCTTTCTTCCAATCATGATAAAGGGGGCTAATTATGTTGTCATAGTAGAGTATAGCTTATGCTTAAATCACCAATCTGGCTGCTAACGAGAAATAACTGCTGTGAACAGACTAATACAGCACATTTTGGGAGAACTAGATTAGTCTTCCGAGCTTTGAGCACTTATTAAAAGCAAAAAATGCCTGACTTAAGGCCACAGAACTATAAAAAGTTTGCCATGGTTTTATTTTTCAGGAATAGGGTATCTAATCTTTGCTGGAATTAAAAAAAATCATTAAAAATTTTTATATTCAGCAACTCTCTGCAATTTTTAAATATAAGGGACATAATATACAAAAAAATACAGATGGAAATTTTTTAAACCTTTTCTTCTTGAATATTGAAATATACAAAACAAAACAAACAAAAATCAACCAACTAACCAACAAAAGTAAACTATATGAAGTTTCCTCTATGATTAAATTGAAAAGTCAAGCATGGTCATGTTTCTGCAAATCTGTACAATGAATTGGACGACAAAGAGAAAAGTTTGTATAAAATTCAGATTTACCATTTCTTAAACAAGTGACTTAGGCAAGTTACCCAGTGTGTTCCATGCTTCCGTTTTGTTATTTTCAGACTAAGGAGAATAACAGGACCTATCTCATAGGATTATTGGAGCATCACAATAGTTGACATGCACAAAGGGCTTTACAACAGAGTTAGGCACACAGTAAAAACACCATAAATGTTGGCTACTAGAAAACAGAGTTTTTTAAAGTATGACAAAGATGAATGATTTTGATTTTGTTTTTATTATTATTTTTTAACTTCATTTTGCTTTTTAAAAAGCTGTTTTTGAGGACTCTTAGGAATAGTTTATATCCAAGGACAGAGGTTAGATCTTTAAGCAAATCAGCAGAAGACTATCTTGGTGATGTGTTAAGTTGTGCTGGGGCATGACAATTCCTTACTGCACTGAAGTCATTTAAACAGAGGAATCTCGAGTAAACAAAGTCCCTGCAGAAGGGAAGTACAATTTCAGCCATTCTTCTTTATTTCTTGGCTTTGAGGTATGTATAGGACGTATTTGTATTCAGATAGTTCTGCTAAAACGTTTTCTAAAAAATAAATATTTTAGAACTAGAACTCTATAATGGCATCCATTATAGAGAAGAGCAAGAAAAAACATATGAGCCACTCTTTTATATTCACACTGCATCTTTAGTTTCAGAAAAAAAAATGATTACATGTCATCACAATATTTTTTAAGGTGTGTCTTAAGGATAAATAATAAGAAACATGCCAACTTTATGGATGAGGTACCTGACATCAAAAAGTTAAGGCTCTTTTCTCAGAGTACGAAAAAGGAATGCAGAGATTGCAGATAAGCTTTTTTGCAAATAAGCATTTTAGTCATAAATGTCCCTTTTCGTACAGCATAAAACATTACTTTAAGGACACATTTTAGTCCAGTGGGTTACCGATCCTGCCTGTAATACATAAATAAATGATTTCTCCCAAAATATAACTTAGGAGACAGTGTTCTATCAATTGAATGTCTACCTCTCAGAATAAATATGAGCTATAAATGTCTGTAGATTTGTCAGTCTCCATGAATCTTGGGAACTTCTGTCCATTTAGAAAAGCAAATATTTTTGGAAAAATAAAGACTGATATAATTGGATATATGTTATAGTTTTTAATCTTGAAATAGGAACAACATGATTTAATACAATTTAATACAATGGTTGAGATTTATATAAAACAAGGAGAAATTTAGTGTTAAAAATTCTCTTTTATTATCCAAAAAAGTCTAAATTCTACAATTAACCTCATCTAATACAAGATCTAGTCTCTGTAAATTATAATGGGCTTATTCAGGACTTAAATGGTTGTACAGGAATCAAACCACACCTTAGTAAGCAGGCCATTTATTGCAGTGTGCTGGTAAGCTTGCTAAGTTCTATTAAAACATTTGGCAGCAGCATTTAGATACTGTCATGGTATGACCTAAACTTTTCAGAACACCTGGGTAAAGAAATGCATTATTTGGTTAAATTGCATAATTAATTAATTTTGTTTTATGCCAGATAGATAGGAAATAGAAAAATGACATATATATATGTCATGTGTGTGTGTGTGTGTGTGCGTGCCCCAACACAATGATTCATAAGATTACATATATATTTAATTGGAGATACTATTACTCCTACTATAGAAATATTAATTCATTCGTTCCTTTAAGATTTTTATTGAGTTCCCATCATTGTAGACATTTTGAATTCATCAGTGAAGAAACAAAACAAAAATCTTTACCCATGAGGATATTACTTTCTAAAGGGGTGGAAGGGATAGATCACAGACCCAGAACATAATATATAAATAAATGTATAGTAGTTTAGAAGTTGGTAAGTGTTATGAAGAAAATGAATAGATACAGAAGCAGTAATAGAGGTTTGAAGTGTGGGAGCACAGAGGTAATCACTTCAGGCTATCTGATGTCTTGAATTCCTTGGGCAATAAAACATTTTTACTAAATAAACAAATGATCAGCATTGAATGGCATCACCACTTTGTTCCATCATATGCTTTCAGTTTAATTCCATTTAATTTCATTTTTTTTAATGTCTTTATTTACTTAGCTCCAGTCTCTTGCAAGGAACTAGTTTTGGGTATTGGGGATATTTAACAGAAAGACAGCCAGGTATTTCTTCATCAAAATGGGTTTTTCAAGAACAACAAAGAATTGCAATTCTGGACATGTGGTCTAATGCCGAACATAGAGAAAAAGCCATGTGAAGAGTGATAAGAAGGGTGAAGACATGGAGAGGGCTGGTCCCACAGCTGCCTGTTGGTTAAAAATCTGGAGGGCTATCTTGACTACGGAGGTCCCCTCTGAGAAGTGAGGGGTCCCAGCCCCACATCAGCCTCTCCACACCAGGGTTCTAGTACTAGAAACAGAAGTCCTCACAACTTCTGGCTGTGAAAACCAGTGGAGATTGTGTTCTTACCACAAAAGAAAAATGTAACCATGTGAGATGAAAAAGTAAATCATTGGAACAGTGCTTTAATTATTATCATTATTCTAAAACCCATATGCCCAATATTAACCACATGTGGCTCTTGAGCAATTGACATGTGGCTAGTTTTAACTGAGGAGTACTCTCAGTGTAAGCATAATGGATCACCAAGATTAGTATGAAAAAAAAATAATGTAAAGTAACTATAACTTGTTTATATTGGTTATTTTATTAAAATGATAGTTTAGAGATATTAGACTAAATAAAATATATTATTAAAATTAATTTTGCTTTTTTTTTCACTTTTTTAAAGCGTGGCTCTGGTCCTCTTTAATTCTTTTCAGGTACTATCTTATTCCTCTCTATAGCCAGTGGCCTTTGTGACAGTGGCTGTGATTTATTGATTTGTACACATGATAAAAAGAAAAGCCTTAGACACTATCGTGCCATTCTCAGGAAGATAGATTCTCTGTGCACATAAACCCACTATAATTCCCAAATTGCTGGAGAAAGGTGACCATATGGAGTGCTCCTCCATCCTCATGCACGGGGACATAGTACTATCTAACTATATGTGAATCGGCAGAGAATTTCATCTTCTAGGATTGACAGTCCAGGCTTGGAATATGAAGTGGTAAAAGGAGAGACCTTTTAGTTTTTCAAGTTAACTTTCTATTGATAACTTCAATATGCACAAATGAAGTTGTTTAAATTGTTGCATCTGCTGTTGTGAACACCTTTTAACATTCACTAAGCATTTGGGTCTGGCACTATGTCCTATGCTTTACACTTTGATTTATTTACTTATTTTTAATTGTACAAACTTAAGCAGTTTACAAGCAACCAGAATCATACTACAAGACACCATGGGGTGGTTGAAGAAATTCACCATTCTGAAGGAGCGGGGGTTTGTATTACTGAGTGAAGATCAGTGAGGAACAACTCATTCCCTTGGAGCAACTGTCCTTCCCACTCCAAATCCTGGTTTTTGCACCAAGCTTCCTTGGGGAGGGCCACTCATTCCAGCACTCAGCCCTGCTCGAGGGCCTCCAGGTCCCTGCAGGCGGTTATCTCCCCAGTCCATTTCCCAGGCAGTTTGAGTCTTCTCTTCCGCATTCAGACAGACCTCACCTCTGAACATGATGGCTTGTCACTAAGGACCTTCTGAACAGTCTCAGAATCATCAGACACATCAAAACCAAAATTGGGTAATTTCCCACTGCTGTTAATTGGCAGCTCAATCACATTCCTCTATTTTTGAAAGAAATCTTTCAGCTCTGATTTGTCTATCTCATGAAGTAGATTGTCAATGAGGAGTTGGTGACTGTCAAGATGTCTCCCAGCTCTTCAGGGTTCAACATTACCTTTCTCACCAGCTTTACTGGTTAGTCTAGGTCCTCTCTGGAGAGAAGTATTTATTCATTGTTCTTGTACTCTTTGATCCCGCTGAGGCCTCTGTGGTAGAATCTGAGATTCAGGCTGTGAAGCTGGTACTTTAACATAAGGTGGTATCCCGGTAGCTGGAACATCTCTCCTGGGTGGAAAGTTCTTACTGGTCACAGACACCCAGGAAAATGTCCTCAAGTTTTCTTGCACAGTCTGAGCAATGCCTGTAGGTGCTGGAGAAGAACTCTTCTGAGCATCTTCAGAATAAATTTCTTCCAATACTGGCTCAAACTTTTCCCCTTGGATTTCAAATACAGGTTCTTGCTATGGTTCTTTTCTGAACCAGGCTCTGGTTCAACAACACGTTTCTCTAAATATTCTTCCAAGCCATTGCTAACAGTCTGATTACAGAAAATTCCATAATCATCAGGTACCATCTCAGGTGTCTGCTATCTTTCTTCATGTTCCTCTACTTTTTCCTCAGATTCCTCCTGGGGGCCAGTGACAAAGCCACCAAAGACTTCATTTTGGTACCTGAAGATATCATTGTGAATGTAGAACTTATTTGCAACAAAGCTCTCAGGAGCAAGTACGAACGTCTGCACGAATTTCCTCAAAATCTAGTTGTTATTAGAAAGGAACCCAACACTTGGACCACTCCACTGTCATTCAGAGTGGCATGAGCATGAACATGGTGAATCTTAGTGTGGCAACTGGTGAAGTTTTGTGACTTCACTTTTCTATGGATTTCTTTCTGTCTGTAGACCTCATTTGCTGGCTTTCCATTTGAATCCAATCTCCCATGTACATAAGGAGAGCTTTTTTCCCCCATAAAATCTGTATAGCATGTCTGGGCCTGATTCAGCAGTGTGTAGCACTGTCCCACAAATTCCCACCTGACCAGTATGGGATTTGGCTTATCTCGCTTCGGTCAATTCAATCCGCGCGGTGGAGCCAGAGAGGAATCAGCTTTGTTCCACAGCACAGCGGAAGGTTAGAACCCCTCATACAACTGCGTCCACAACACGTCTATCAAGTTTAATCTTAACAATAACCTTATCATTTTATTTTACGGTTGATGTAACTAAGCTCAGAGGGGTTAAGTCACTTGACCAAGGTCACACGAATAAGTGATACAACTAGACTTTGAATGTAAGTCAGCCTGACATCAAAGCTTGTCCTCTAACTGCTCCACTATGCTACTTGTTTCACATTATAAACACCACCCCCTGAGAATAATAATGACATAATCAACAATCACAACATCAGCAACAGCAACCAAATCATAACAAAGGCATTTCTTGAAGAAAGACAGTGTTTGCTGTTGACCAACAAAAAGAAACACTGGAAGAAACAATCCCATGAAGCTGGTACCTGTATTATCTTAAAGGTTTTACTTTGACCAGTCATTATAGTGTTCACTTGAGTGCTTTCAGAAGAAATGTCTCTCTCTGCAATGCAAGCTATAGCCCCAACCTAGGATATCTGGCATTGCAGCCTGGCAAATGTGTATGATTTTAGAGCAGGCATATTATGTTCTTAGCTCATGCCTGACTGAATTCTAACTTTCATATTTCCTTTCTTCCCTCTGCCCTAATTGTTTTATAAACTTATTTTTACATTTTCTATCATTTAAAAGTATGAAATATAAGCAAACTTAAATAAATGAATATCCAATAGTCATTTCTAGTTTATAAACTTTTGAAAAGAGTTTTTTCATGAAAGAATTATGACCCCTTCCAAAGTACACAAAATGAGTATAAATTTGATTAGGTGAGAGGTAATTGTACTTAGCATCATGGCTATCTTTATCTGAGACAAATTTAAACTTTAATTGAAGTTTATGTGATGGCCATCTGTCAAACATTACTGGGCAAAGCACCACAGCTCACTTGAAACAGGGCAAGCTAGACAATCTTCAAGCTTCCTGCAACATTAGCAAGGACTTGGCAGGGATCAGCCTTGACAGAGAATTTGATATTTATTCTTTTTTTCATCATGATATAAATCTATATGAGTACATCTTTACACATTGATGGTGTTCCTTAGCCACACATATAAGTTCAGTTAGTTGTGGAAATACAAACAAATTGCTCTTCAGTCTTATTACACGAAGATGAAAATATGCTATGAGCAAATTAATCTCTTACTAGAAGAAGAGTTTGTTTTCTTATTATTTGAAAATGTCAAACTATGTTTAAAAGCTGTGAAGTAAATAGCAAAGATTATGTAATATGTTGCAAAGAAAAATTGGGTTCTCATATGTATTCAGTTTTTCTGTGAATAGGGATATATAGAAAGATTATTATATATATTATTATACACATACACACACACATGAAATTAGCACGAGAGATTCATCATTTGGATCTACGAAGTCCTTAAACTTCAGCTTTTTGGCAAGTCAATTTAGTATGAAGTGTAGATTGGCAATTTAAAATAATTATTATACTTGATATTAATGAACCCATAGTAATGAAAGACGTAGTTTTATATCATTGCGACTCTTGATTATAATTTCAAGCTAATTCTGAATTCATTTAAACATTTGACCAAAATGATTAATATTTTATTTCTTTAAGAAATGTTTGAAAGTATCTTTTTTCTTCATAATTAATAAAATAAATTATTTCTTCAAGATTTGTGGTAGAGAATTGTAGCAGAAGTTGTGTTATGCCACCAAGATCCCTCTTCAGAACTGAGCCTGCCTGTTGGGGTTGTTGGTGGTGATGGTTCTCAGCCTCTCTCTCCTAGGATTGTGCTCAGTTGAGGAAAGTTGATCTGACCCAGGTCACACAAACGGGTGAGGGTTGGGGTAAAGGAGGAGCCCACATCCATTGACTAGTCTATGTAAGGGAGTAAAAGTCCATTCGTCCCCTAAACCTCAAGGTGGGACTACTCTGAAGGGATGTCTGAGCTTGAGAGCTCCCTATGGCATCATCCTTTGTTGAACCTGCCCTGCTGCTCATTTCTCCCTCTGCCTAAGCCAACTGTCTTCATTCCTCCACAGGTGTTTTACCTAAGAGCACTCTTTAATACATTTGCTTGCATGGATGTGTCTATCTCAGTTTATTTCATGGAAAATCCACATAAGAAATCTCTTTAGACATGCTCAGAGAGGAATGATTAATATAGCATTTTAATGAACTTCGGGAATTCTTTATAAAAGTTTTAATTCAACAAAATTTATTAAACACCTATGACGTTCCAGGCACTATGCTAAGCACTAAAGATATAAAGTTAAACAAAATTGAATGAGGCAAATTGATTTCAAGGAACTCACTGGCATGAAACACAAACATTACAAGTGAATATAATTCAAACGAGACAAGACCTATATTGAGAGTATGGACAAACTGCTTTTAAAGTAGTGAGAAAGAAATGCCTATCACTCTGGAGACCCATGAGGCAGAAACAATTTCACTAGGGCATATGAAAGAAATCCTTAAAAAACTCAAGACTTTTAAATCTTTCTTTCCTCCCTTTCTCTCACATCCCACAACTCTCAATGAAAGCTATTACCTGTGCCTTTACATATATCTAGAATCCAGATCAGGCCACATCTACTGCTTGCCTATCATCTCTTAATAGTCATAGCCTCATGACTGGTCTTCCTGCTTCCACCTGTGCCCCTTATAGTCTATTCTTAACACTGTAGTGAAGGGATTCCATTAAAATGGAAGCCAGATCATGAATTCCTCTGCTGAAACCATTCCAAAGTTCTCATCTCATACTAAGAATCAAAAATGTCATCCTACAGGGCCCTTGGCCATCTCCACATTGCTCCTCCTGTCCTTACCTCCATTTCTTGCCTTTCTCAGCTCATCTGGGAGTCTCATCTTATTCACTCTCTTCTGGCTACTCTGGGCAAGCTAGTCTTCTTGACACTGGCCAGCACACTCCTGCCTCAGGGTATCTGTACTTATGCCACTTGCTGTTCCCTCTGCCTGACTCCCTACTTCCCTTCTTTCAGCTTTTTTCAACTGTCAACTTTTTCCTGAGGCTTTCTTTGACCACCCTCCCTTTAGCACTGCATGGTTCCCTTTTCTGTTTTGTTTTGTTCATAGAACTTACTGCTTGCTCTGTACCTGATTATTATTTATTTTGAGTTTGCCCTTCCTCCCCCGAACATAAGCTCCATGAGGGTAAGGACCATCACATGTTTTGTTTCTGGCTTTATACCTAACATTTACAATTGTCCCCAAAGCAGAAAAAATATTTACTAAGTATTTGTTGAACAAATGAATTTTTACAAATAATGGAGGGATAAGAGAAGGGTGAAATCTTTTATTATGAACAATAGCTGGAAAGCATAGAAATCAAAATATTTCTAATATAATGTGACTAGAATGGAGAAAGTCCTTGTGGTCAGAACTGGACACATAGGTTGGCTTTGTAAACCATGAAATCCGTTTGTTATAAACTGATGAATTGTGTCCCTCCAAAATTTACATGTTGAAGTCTTAGCCTTTAGTACTTCTGAATGTGACTTTATTTGGAGATAAGGCCTTTAAAGAGGTGTTAAGTTAAAATAAAGTTTTTAGGGTGACCCTAATCCAATATGACTGATAATCTTATTAAGTAGAGAAAATTGGACCTGGGCAGTGTTGGAGGGAAGATCTGTGGTATTCTGTTATGGTAGTCCTAACAAACTAATGTAATGATATATGCCACTGTAAGGAATTTTGCCTTAATCACACAAGCCACTGTAAAGTTTTAAGCAGAGAGAGGTGAGATAAGGCTTAAGTGTTTGGAAGATTGCATTTATGATAATATAGAAGAAGGATTGGAAAAGGGAAAAGACCTGAGTCATAAACACCAACTGGGCAGTGTTTGCAATGATTGGGATCTACATCAAAGTGAAGGGGAGGAAGAGGTGAGTACAGAATTGGGGAAGCACCTGAGCCAGGATCGTTGGGACTTACTGGTACATTTGAGACAAGTGATATTGCCATCTGCCACAAAAGGGAATTTAGTAAAATGTAGACATGCAAAAGGATTCACATAATAAAACTTACATGGATTTCAATGGTCTCATACTTGAAAAAATTTCTCTATATGTAACCTTAAAACAAATTACAACAGCATTCATACTGCTCAAAATGTGAACAGTATTCACTGAAAAAAAAAAAGGGTCTGTAGAAAGAGCTGCAGGCTACATCTCCTTCTTGTGGATAATATTAGCATATTCAATTAGAATATTAAACATTAGCATATTAAAGAATCTGAGAGGTTTTGCAATGAAGAAACCTCTTTAACTTTGGCCAAAAAAAGTATTTGCAATCTTAGATTATAGAATCCTTTTTGTGAGGCACCTTTTAACCTCTCTCTGAACATGAATACTCTTGAAATTAATAGTGCGGAAAATAGTGGTAATTTTGATGCACTAGAACTTTTCCAAAATAAATAGAGAAGCTTTGGGTAATATGCATTTCCAATAGCAAAATTAGTTACTATCATCTTAACAATTGAAAGAATAAACTCATTAAAAGAATGCAGTTGTTTTTTTCCTATAAGCTAATTATTACCAGATTAAAAATAAATTCAAACTCTTTTGCAAGTAGCACTAATTCTTTCATGTCCCTAACAGAAAACTACTCAGTGCCTTGAAAAAAAATATTCTGCTGATTTAAGGGGAAAGTGTAGCTCAAATGCAGATATTTGGGAGTTGTTTTTGACTCGGCGTCCTTGCCACTAGGGTAGTCACAGCCTGAATTTTCCCATATTCCATCAGCCTCCGAAACCCACATGGGGTCCATTCACAATGACTCACATGCAATGCGCACGTAGGCCTTCCGGCTCTTTGTGGTGCCTGCTGAGCTCCAGGCTACACACTGGCACCAGTAATCTTCAGGCCCAAAGAGTTCTTCCACTTGCTGGCGTGAAATCTCAATGCTCACTTCCCGGACAATGAGGCCTAACCAGAGAAAGGAAAGATTTAAGTCAGGGGAAGATTTGTACTAAAGAAAGACAAAATATCATACCACATTTTTTCCCCCAGTGATCCTTCTTGATGCCATAGATCAACATCCCAGATATTATCTCTCATCTCCTCTGATATTCCTCTGGCTCCAGTTACTCTACTCACAACTTTTTCAATCTCTTATTTGTTATTTCAAATCTTTTGGATTCATGAGAAGATGAAAGTGAAGATCTATCACTCCACAAAAATTACACCTTTCCCTATATGTCTAATATCCTTCACCAAGTTATCTTCCTCTGTATTTTTAAACATGAACTTGAATTTCACATCATCTAAGGATTCTACCTTAATTATATAAGTTGTGGGTAAGATATCCATGTACTATACACAGAATTACAAATCAAATCTTCCCAGGAATATTTAATTTACATGAACCACCTAAAACTATAATCAGGTTTTACTATATCATCCAGTCATTTATAAATATGTGGTTATTTAACAACTAAATTACTTTTAACAGTTGTGTTTCAGTTATTAAGGCACAGCGCTTTTACTTTTTTGAAACATATACCAATCTTAGTTAATAAACCTCTGCTGTTCTATCCAAAGAATGCATGACTTTAAGGTTTTCATGTATGGTATTTTGAAAGTCCAAATGTTTCTCTATAATTGTAATGTAATCAAAATCCTGTTAAAGGTAAAGTGGACTCCAGCTAAAATGATAGTGTAATTGGAATTTGTTTCACAGGATTATGTAATCCTAGATAACAAAATTGAACTAAGAAGCTGAGATTAACATTTTAAGGATATTTATTTTGAGGTATTAAAACCTCCTTTGGAGATTCGTTCTGCAGAATGCCTCTTTGCACTGAGCAAGAAGAATGATCTAAACAATATATGCAGGTAACTGCCTGTTCTGCTGGAGATTGAATGCACACATTTCCAGAATGTAGTGTTTATTGAGAGAACTACTTGGAGTACCTACGCTTCAGGAGTAGATGAATTTGCTCTGGGCCAAGTATGAGGACAGGAAGAAAGATTAAATGTATTGCTTTGTACTGTTTATTCATTCATTCACTCATTCATTCATTGAGCAAATACTTATTAAATATCAATTATGTAAAAGACATTGTACGAGACACTTGGGAAATGATGAGTAAGATAGTCATTGTCCTCAATAAATGAATATTATTGTGAGGCACATATTAACTACAAATTATACAATTTATTATTTAATTATAATTGAGTTTAGTGCTCCAAAGGAGATCCAACTAAATATGAAAGATGTAACATGAGTTAGATTGGTTAAATTATATGGGGAGAGGGACAGGACATATAGGAAGAAGCTGGATAGACAATGAGAAGATTGAAGATCGAGGAGAAGACAATGAAGCACTGGCCACAGAGAATAAAAGCATGATATGAAATTGGAGATAAGAAAGGAACGATACAATCTTATAGGCTAGTGGTTTTCAATGTGGACCCCAGTACAGCTTCAACGGCATCACTTGGAATTTGCCGGAAATGGGAATTCTTATGTCTCACTTCAGACCTGAAAAGAAAACTTTGAGAATTGGGCTCAGCAATCTGTGTTTTAACAAACCCTTCAAGAATTCTGAGGCATGCTACAATTTTAAAATTACTATTGTATACCATGTTTAGGATTTTGATTTTCTTCCTGGGAGCCATGTGCTATCATTAAAATGTTTTAAGCAAGTAGATGATATTATCCGATGAGAATTAAAAAAAATACATAAAATGATCTGTATAAGATATAGAATACAACTAGTTCTTCAGAGTTTATTTAGTTCTTAAAAGTTATGATTTCTTAAAATGTCTGACCATGACTTCTTGGTATAGGTGACATGAGAGAGGTCCCATTTAGAGATCCTAAAAAAGAGTATTTCAGAACTTAGCTGAAAACCTAGAAGATACTCAAATGGGCAAAGACACTCAGGGAAATAAATTGCCACTCAAAGGAAGCAGGTGTTGTCCCACTAGGGAATAAACCACATTTCTTATCAAGAGGTGGTGAGACTTGAGTCACAGAAATTACTAAACCCTTGGGTCCACTCAAGAGTCCCTAAACTGGAATGAAGTCTAGGAACATGGGTCTTGGAATTCCAGACAAGGCAAAGACATTGAAGAGGAAACCCTATTGCCAAAAGTTGATTGAGTATATTTAAAATTGTTTTAAAGTTTTAAAAATTAGTAATCCTTTTATGTTTGTACAGCGATCGGCTTAAAAATAATTTTCAAGTAACTGGACTATCTTAACCCCTCACCCTTCTATAAGAAGATTAGCATATTATTTTAGGCAATGTCCAACGAATAAAATAATCACTACGGCAAAAATTCCAACTTATTAACAAATAGTACTATTTCTCTGCCTTTTTCCTGGTTCCTGCTTAGGCCTCTCATTTTTTCTATCTTATTGTAATTATTTTCATTTTTCTGATATTTAGTAATACATGCAAAGATGGAGCACAACTTTCTCCCCCCTCTTCCCACCTTTCGTTTAATTCCCCTCTCTAGTGTTTAATGCCTTTGCCTGTTTTACTTGTTTACATCTTCTCTTTTCATGCAGAAATTTACTTACTGGAAACAAAACTCTTCCTGTAAAGTTGTAATAATTTACAGTCACCGAATGACTGTAGCGTGTATATCCTTAGAATTATAATGGCTCTTTCCAAAATGCAGAGCAGCAACAAATGGGCTCAGGATATTAAAACCACATAAAAATATTTTGTGCCCCAAGATGATAACTTCAGTTTTCATCCCCTGCCCCCTTTTACTTAAAGCAATTGCAAGAAACCTAATGAAATGCTAGGGGAACTTCACTAGGACCCCTGCATCCTTTAGCCCAAATAGGCTCATGGAAGTTTCTACTGACCACAAATCTGCAACCTTTTAAGAAGCCACCAATCACCCCTCCAGCCACAGGAATTATTCATAGTATGAATGTCGTGAATTGTGTGGCTAAGGCTCCCTGTGAGCTCTGGAGTCAAGCACACACCGATTTTCATTTTCAACTTCACAGATGCCCCACTTAGGAAGGTATAGATTATTATAGTTGTGTACAGTTCTCCTGCTATATGCTAAAAGTTTACATTCCAACTATTGGTCAACAACACAAGAATAAGAAATAACTGAAGCATGAAGTATCTAAACACTTACAGCTTAGAATTCCCTAGAATCAAATACATCGTTCAGAATCTGAGCTACTTGGTTACATACCATTTTTTCATTACCATAGGTAAGTTCATTCCCTGTGACATTTTGCTCATCAAACCAAAGGCTAGTGGTGTGGGTAAAACTAGGTAATATCCTTTCTCTTTGAAAGTAAAATTTCAAATCTGCTTGAAGTCTTGAGATGGAAAAAAAACAAGCTGCCTTGTAATTTGAAATGCCAAGAGCATTACTTCCAAGGCGGGCTGCTTTGAAGAGCATTTGGGAACTTGAAATTGGTTTCAGGTTATTTAAAGGTGGGGGAAAATGCTTCGGTCTACAGGATTTACTCAAATACAAATGTATATTATCCATCACATCTTATAACATCAAAGATTTACCATCATTGTTCTTCCTTTAATAGTGACATCTCAATGATGCATGCTGTTTGAAGTTTGCAGTGATTTGCTTTTATAATAGGATTCATTGTGGTTTAGGAGCCAGAGTGCAAGAAAGTAATTAGGATGCTATACCAAGAAGTCTTATAATGAGCATGAATATGCACTTGTTAATGGGAGATTCAAATGATTTAGAAATCCAGATGCAAGTACGACTCTCTGATTGAATTTTTGTGAGGCTATCTATGATTATGGCAATAAAATCTGGTAATTGACATTTATACCTTATCTTTAGCATAATTTTAATTTCAGGCAGCACGAAGTGTTTTTCTAGAGATTATTATAAAGCTTTCACAAATACATGATGACTCCTGTTGTATAATAATTGAAAATAAGATCCATATATATTCCCCTAGAAATGTGATCTGTAATGCCGTCAACAAATATGAAAGATTCACTAATGTCAAAAATTATGTTAAGTAGCAGAAGTGTAAAAATGGATCAAACAATGTTGAATAAAAGTAATCGATTGTTTGGGAAATTCTAAAAACTCCATGAAGAAAGCTGTAGTGAAATAGCATCAGAGGGAAATATCATGAGAAACATGGAGGATGGGATGTTTGAGTTTGATGCTGTAGCATGGTTTGGGTTTAAAATTTTAGAGAGATATCAGAGACACTTCAGGAGGACAGAAAAGCATGAAGCCAAAGGGCAGAGATGAAAAAGCATAGAGCACTACAGGGGAGAGTAGTTTACATAAAACAATAGAATTAGACAAGAGATTCTTGGAGGGACTTGAATGGCAGCTAAAGAAGTTTGCTGTGTGGAGCAGGGAGCCTATGAAAATTGTAAATTGGTGAAATGACATTTTAAAAAATGACATTTGCTTTAGGAATATTAATCTACTTCTGCTAGTAAACAAGACTAATTTGATTTATTTTAATGAAATTTTAATAATTTTAATTATTATTTTAATTTTGTTTTCATATTTATGATCTTACATCAAGTCATTACTCATAAGTGTTAAGAGCAATATTCTTGACCCTCTGAAAACACTGACAATGAAAACCGGGCACATATACTGAAAATAATAATTACTTGTACTGTTGGGCTTTAATTTTGTACTTATCCTAGATAGTAAGAGTAATCACCTCTGGAGTGATTATCACCTATAATAGTTCACATGCAGTATACTGGGGACAGTTATTTGTTATCTTAAAAGCAGTATAGTTCATATTCTTAAGAAAACATTTAAACCAAACTATAAAGTTTCTTTTAAAAAAAAGATTCAACTCATCCAGGACAATTATTATTACAACTGGGGGACTAGACAAATATTCGTCTATACATGGCAACCTAGTGATTTATTTAGATAATAAAATAAATTTCTGCTCTGTATTCACTATCTGACTTTTGGAAAGTAATTTTGGAAAGTCAAAATTATTTTAAGAATAAAACTATATTCTATTCACAAAATCACCATTGGAGCTACTGACACTGACAGGAGAAGGGAAGAGCACCCTGATTAGGTATCATAATAGGCACATGCCCAGCTGAGAAAGACATGACTGGATTTATAAATTTTCAGGAGCATTGGGAGAGTTAGGTCTGGGTGGGGACAACAATCATCCAGAACAATGCAGGTAAGGCTACCATATTTAGAAATGGAATTTTAACAGTGGGAGTGGGTTCTAGTGAATTGCCTTGAAATTTCTTGTCCTTTAGCCAACTCACTCAGTATTCTACCAATATTCTAGATCCCCTACTATGTTGAGGTGCAGGTAGAGTGGCACTACCCTGACATGGTGAGTAGAAGAGTCTACTTATTTTGACAACTAAAATGCTCACACAGCTCATCCATTAAGAATCCATTAAATCCTTATTTCACAGTACGGGTGAGACCAGGACGTTAAGCAATTGAATGAAAATTACTAAGTAAGCAAGTTCAGACTAATTTAGGGCAAAATAAACAAACTTCCATATTTAAATGTAGGTTTAAAATTGATGAGCATAATGATGTCTTCTAGAATCTTCACTTTCCAACAAGGATGTGAGTTCCATTGGGGTAGAGATTTTTGTTTCTTAAATGCTGTCGCTGTGGCCTAGAATAATACCTGGCACATATTGTAAGCATATAATAAACATCTGTTGAATTCATGAAAGACTATTTCCTCAGGACCCTATTACACATTTATTTAAATGACATGTGATTGAGTCTGATTATATCTTAGAGGAAAGGAATTTTCAGTCATGATGGCAGCTGTACCTCCTACCCTAGCCAGAAAGACATCAAATGCAATTTAAGCTTTGAACATGTTTGGCATTCATGCTAAGGATGGAGGAAAAAAGGAGAGTTATCATAATGCTTTTTCGAGTCTCCAAAATTGTTTGTAATATCTAAGTAAACATAGATCAAATATCAACAAAATATTCTTCTTTTTCTTTTTAAAAAAGACTTCAATATACAAGAATGATTAATTCACAACAACAAGAAAAAATTAACTTGTGAAATTCCAAGAGATTAAAAAATATTAGCATTTCATATTTTCAAGCCAGGAGTATGTATTTTGATCTCCTGCTGAAACATGAATTTTCAGTTTTAACTTTATATATTTGTGTTCTGATATTTCAAAAATATTTCTATATATTCTGAAATCCTTGCCTCAAATCATTCTTTTACCTTTCCAAGGGAAGAAATAATTTAATAAAAACAATGCAGTCAAGTATAAAGAACCTAATTCCTCCCTCACTTTTTTTTTTTTTTAATACATAGAATGTCTGTCTCTTGGCTCTTCTGCCAATTTTAGGTTACATAGACTTAGTTTTTGATAAACATAAGGCTTTAGGTAGAATTCCAAAAGATAATACTGCTATAGATATGCCAATAAAATCTTATTTTTAATTTATCCTTGATAATTAATCGAGTATGATCTTTAGAGATGGATCTGGTTCAAATTCTGATTTTTTCAGTATGACCTTGAGAAAATTCCTTTACCTCATTAAGTATCACTGTCCTCAACAGGAAAATGGGAAGCAAAATTCCTAACTCAATGAGTTGTTTTAAGGATTAAACAAAGTGATAGATGTAAAACTCTTAGCAGAAAAATCCCTTAATATAAGCCAACTAATATTATTTCAGGAGCTAGACTAGTTTATGCTGTGTTAGGTAGTAAATAACCCTTATTTCAGAGGCTTTACAAAATAAAAGCTTATTTTTCTTTATCACATAAGTCACCAAGGAAGCTGTCCTACATGAGCTTTCTTAGTGACCCAGGCTGCATCTCTCTTGGATCTACATCCTCTGAACCATGGCTGTTAGGGTTCTGAGTGAGGAGAACAGAGTACAGAGAGTATACACATGCTTTTAAATGGCCTAGCTCGGCAGTGGCAACATAACTTTGCTCATAGTCTGCTGGCTAGAAGTAACCACTTGGCCCAGTGTGACCATAAGGATGCCAGCACTTGCAGTATTCCTTTGTGCTGAGGAAGGAGAGGAGAAATGGTATGAGTATTAGAAGTCCTACTCCAGTACGGTTGATAAAACTACTTGAATAGGAAAACCAAAAAACCAAATTTTAAAGAAATCCCAGTGCCACTGAAATACTTATAAAATTCAATGAAATTTGGATTATTGATTTCTGTGGGATGAAAGTCTTTACTGACAGAAAGAGCTAAATGCAGATAAAAATAGAATATCAGACTAAACAGAAGTAAACCAGATTTTTGGTCTTGGCTTGGCTATAACCATGAATAACTTTGGGTAGGGCATTAATTTCTCATTTTCTTAAACTTCAAATTGATAAAAATTGTCTTTCCCAGTGTACTTCATAGGATTGTTATGATTTCAAAAAAAACAATCTTTAAGAGAAAGTATTTTTATGAACAGACTGCAAAGTTCTTTAGCTCTTCCAGGGAATACAACTTAACTACATTTTCTAGCTTCTTTTGTTTGAGAAGTGGCCACAAAAAAAATTTTAGTCAATAGAATGTGAGTGGAAGGAACATGCACCTTTTCTTAGCCAAGCTACTGAAGAAGCTGGTGCGTGTCCTCGCTATCTGTCCCTTTCTGCTGGCTGGACGCAGAAGAGATTGAGGCCTGAGAGGATGGCAGAGCTACAAAATGCAAGGAGTCTGGGTCCATTCCTGACCAAAGGGAACAAGGCTGCCCTACAACCAAGGGCACCTCCTGGGACTGTTACATGAACAGAAGTACCATTCTATCATGGTTGAGCCATTCTGTCTTTTGGGGGTGGTCTAATTGTTATTGCCTCTTAGCATAGTACAGACTTAAATTATATATTGTAATATATGCTTGGTAGACAGTGGGTCTTCATAAATGACTATTAAATAAATGAATGAAGAAAATACTTAAAAATCTCATAATACTTTGCATTTTTTTTTACCATGATTCAGAGCTTAGCGATGAATTATTATTATTTTTTTGGCAATGTGTTGTTAACTACACAGAAGAATTTCTATTAATTCCGAATTTTCAAATATCTGAATGTGAGATTATAGTATTATGCTCAAAATACTACAAAACAGAGGAATTTGCTTATTATGTACCAAAATATGATTTTCAAAATGTAATGCTTTCAATATTCTTCTTTTCAGAAGTGTGACACTTGATTCTGACTGTTGTTTGTTACTTGTCTTCATGTCCACTCTGCACTAGTATCACAAAGAAGAAGAAAGAAAAATGATTGTTTCCCACCTCGAGCTCCAATTCCCCGAGATATTTATGTAACTGTATAATACTGCCAACTGAACAAACAGCTTCAATCATGTGTCTGTTCATATCTCCAGGCAAAGTTTTGTTCTCCTTTTTTCTTTTATAAATGTATTCCCTTCAAAGGATGCATACCCTAGTGGATAAACAATTTCCATGGGAGAACAGAAAAGCTAGCTATTTAATATGTGTGGCTCAGTGTCATGAGGTGTAAAGTCACAGTAAATAATATTTTATGAAGATACTAACGCTAATAAAGATGATGATATCTTCATGATTAGCCATGTTTTTAGTAAAGGGAAATTAATAGATAAGACTATTCAGTCTGAAGGATATATACAACATGTTGACAAACAGAACTGGGTTTCAGCATGAAAAAGATAAGTTATATAGACATTATACATATGCACTAACATTACTAGGTTTATTTATACGCATATCATTCATCCAGTATTTTCTTTTTACCTACAAGTTGGAATGCATTTACTTCATACCCTATTATAAGCCCATTTAGTCACATTTCTGTCAGATCCCACTTGCATATGCAGTGTCGAACAAATCAGTGGTTAATAAATGTCCTTGGAAATATATTTAGAGATAAATAATGAACTACTGAATCTGGTCATAAATGTACATTTTTACTCTCAAAATTATAAAAGAAAGATAGCCTGATCTATTAAATTCATATGTGGAAAAAGAGAAGTAATTATAGAGCAATAGTGTAAAAGGAGCCTGGTTTATTACTCTTGAATGGATGTGCTATAGCCAAAAAGAAAGATGTTATAATAACTGTTCAAAAAATTCTACTGCAAAGGAAATACTAAATGAGGATGGAGAGTCAACCGTTCCATCATAAGTGCTTTTTGTTACAACTCCACGGGCTTGGGGCACTGGTCCAGCCCCACAGCAGGCAGAACTGCATGACACTCAGAATTCCACGCCCTCTCAGAGGTACTGCTCCCGCTGACCACAGGCACACTTTTAATTTGTGGCAAGATGGTCTGACAAGCAAACTGCAAGGACAGTAGAGATGGAAATACAGATAAAGTACAGATAAAAATATGTTCACCTTGAAAACTAAAAGTAGGACTTTTAGGTAATAATGTACAGGGATGTATCTATTGAAAAATGAGAAGAATACAATCGCTTCTTTCTCATTAATAATTTTCACAACCCCCTTTACATTATACTCCAACATCTCTCCATAATCCAATATCTGTACACCGCCTACATCTATACTTACTTAAATAATACAGATTTATGTCCCCTGCACATATCTCATAAATGTCAACCCCTTCCTATCTCCCCAAGCTCCTTTCTACTCAGCTAGTTTCAAGTTTGTTTTATGCGGGTAATCTCTTAGCAATACTTTGAAGTTCCATCCTTATTAAAAGTAAAGCAGGGTCTGGTGTCCTAAGAAGAGAAATAATGACAGTGCACGGCTATTATTTCATATGTTCCTGACTACGAAATAAATCTCACTGCTCAAAAAAAAAAAATAGGACATGTATATGCTAAAGTTTTAAAAAGGCAAAAATGAAATTTAGGAGGTAAAAGAAACCACATAAAGTCTTGCCAAAGTTTCGTGTTTTACATAAAGCTGCAATTGGGACTTCACAAAGGAAATCTCTGCGCTTTTTATTTCTGGTTCAGAGGATTTACATGCTCTTTCTAATGATCTGGGCCTTCAGCACTGGGTAATGTCTCCCAGTCCCCGCTTAGCGCTCATGCAAAATTGAAGCACTTTGGAGGCAGTTTAGTAGCTGCAGATGAATCTCAATGTGCAGGAAAAGGCATAATGGCTGTTTAGCACTTGCTAGGAGAAGCTGAGGAAATCAGGGGGAAAAATCTATTGAACTTAAGCCATCTGGGAAGCCAACTGAGATCGACTGCATTAACAATGTGTTTACATTCCCATTGTGTTGCTAGGCCAAGCAGGAGTGTGTGTGTGTGTGTGTGTGTGTGTGTGTGTGTGTGTGTGCGCGCGCGCCTGGAGGAAATTACCAAGTGAAGTTCTTTTAGTTATGTTGGCTTGGTTTTGGCAACTACGTGGAGAAAGAAATTTCACTAGCGCACAGCTATGAGGATTTTCAGGTCTCCATGAGACAGGACGTTGCTGGAGTGCAGAGGTTGGCAGGGAGGCCATGGGCAGGAGGAAAACGAGCGGTACACGGCAGCCTGGCTGAGCAGTTCTTTTTCTGTATCTGGCCCACAGTGCAATGCAACAGATTGGGGGAGGCTTCAGAAAGCTGGTAGAGAACACTAGGGAATACTTTCATTGCTTGTTACATTTCTAGTTAATGTAGAAAAATTGACCAAATGAGGGAAATTAGCCAGGTAAATGTCTTCACTTTCGGCTTCCACCAGCCCTACTCGCTGCTTCCACCATCATGGCCGTTTTTTCATGGTATTTAATAGGCTTTTTTGTTTTTTGTTTTTTTTTTTTTTCCAGAGCAGTTATAGGTTCTCAGCAAAACTGAGAGGGAGGCACTGAGATTTCCCATATACCTCCTACTCCCACTAATGCATAGCCTTCCCTATTATCAACATCTCTACACCATAGTATAGTTTTTACAATTAATGAGCCCACGTTGACACATTCACACCCACAGTTTACATTAATGTCCATTCTTGCTGTTGTGTGTTTTATGGATTTCAACAAATGTTTGGTATGTACCTATAATTATAGCATCATATGAAGTAGTTTCACTGACCTAAAAATCCTCTATGCTCCACCTATTCATGCCTTCCGTCCCTCTCACCCCTGACAACCACTGATCATTTTACTATCTCCATACTTTTGCCTTTTCCAGAATGTCATAAGTTGGAATCATACAGTAGTTTATTCACATTGGCTTCTTTCACTAAGTAATATGCATGTAAGTTTCTGTAACTGTGCAAAACTTTACTTCTTTAAAATGACTTTTTAAAAAATTTCTCCTTCTATAGCCATGCCACCTTGAACAATCCTGATCCCATCTGATCTCGGAAGCTAAGCAGTGTCGGACCTGGTTAGTACTTGGATGGGAGACCACCTAGGAAAACCAGGTGCCATAGGCGTAAAAAATAACAAATAAGGGATTATAAACTGACAAGGTCCTTGCAATATGTGAGGTCAACCAAGGGTTGCCTCGCTGAAAAAAAATAAAGAAAACAAAAAGTGTCTCCTTGATTCAAATTGACCTTGTCTAGTCTAATGACACCGTGACTCACTTGCTTCCTTTCTTTCCTTATCCTCCCACCTTTGCACATATTGCACCACCACTCCCTTAACCATTAAGCCCTTAGGACATCAGATTCTGGTCAGCATCAAACAGGCTTAAGAGCAAAGCCTCAGGTCAATTGACCATAGAAAGAGAGTTTTGGTCAAACTAAAGATAACATCTTGATCTCAGTCTTGTTTCAGTTCTAGATTCATGAAAGTGAAAGGACCCCACCAACCAAATCTTCTCAAAACCAGACAGAACAACTGACATCAGGATCTGATACAATAATCAAATGCCTCCTACCCTAGCCCTGGCCCCAACTCCCTAAGGTACAATGACTAATGATCTTTCCCTTATAAAATCTATCCCATAGAGGACATTTGAGGAGCCAAGGCTTTGAGTGCTACCTCATCTGTGTCTCTCGGCTTGGTACCATTTTCTTAAATAAACTGTAACTTTATTTCTTGCAAACCCCTGTTTGTGTCTAGTTTGGCTAGACTTCCTTTAATTTGGTATCATTTCCTCTATGTCTTTTCCTGATGACAGCTCATTTCTTTTTAGAGCTGAATACTATTCCATTGTTTGGATGTACCACAGTTTATTTAACCATTCACTTACTGAATGACATCTTGGCTGTTTCCTAGCTTTGGCAATTATGAATAAAGCAGGAATCAACATCCGTGCTTTTGTGTGTACATAAGTTTTCAACTGCTTTGGGTACATATTAAAGACCACAATAACTATGTCACGTGGTAAAAATATGTTTAATATTGTAAAAAACTGCCAAACTGTGCTCCAAGTGGCTGTATCATTTTTGCTTTCCTACCAGTGATGAATGAGAGTTTCTGTTGTTCCACATCCTCACCAGCATTTGGTGGTATTAGTGTTCTGGATTTTGGCCATTCTAATAGGTGGATACTGGTTTCTCATTGTTATTTCAATCTGCATTTCCCTGGTGACAAGGAATGCACTTTCATATGCTTACTTGCCATCTGTATATCTTCTTGGTGAGATGTGTGTTAAGGTTCATTGCCCTTTTGAACTGGCAAATTAAGTAACTTTATCCTGACAGATGTTCGATGACTGTAGGGCTGAATGGTGGCCCCTAAAAACATATGTCCACAGATGAATCCCCTGAATAGGTGAATGCTACCTTATTTGCAAAAGGCTCTTTGCAGATGTAATTAAATATCGAGATTTTGAATTATGCAGATGGGCCCTAAATTAAGTGATAAGTGTCCTTATAAGAGACTCACAAAGAAAACAGACACAGAAGAGAAGACGATATAGAGATGGAGACAGAGATTGGAGTGATGTGGCCACAAGCCCAGATATGGCAGGGCAGCTGCCAAAAACTGTACAAGACAAGAAACAGATTTTCTTCTAGAGCCTTTAGAGGAAGTGTGGCACTGCTGGATTTTGGACTTCTTGCCTCCAGAACTGAGAGAATAAATTTCTGTTGTATTAAGCCACGAATTTCATGGTAAATTATTGTGGCAGCCCTGGGAAAGTAATACATTGACTAAAAGCATTTACTCTCTCTACATTCAAAGAACAGACACCAGAATCTGACAAAAAGTTCAGATAAAGCTGTCTGCCATGAAGTGTTTTTCTGGTTTCACAAATGTGGCATAGAATGGATGTGGGTGAGGTATCCTTTTAGTTGTTGACATTATTTCATACAGAGGGAGGCATTGTCTAGAATCACCAAGGAGGTCACTATAAAAAGAGGGATGTCATTCATTCCTTGCCATTCCTGGAATTGCCTTGTACAGAACATTCCCCTGGGTTTTTCCAACTAAATTTTAATTCATTGAGGCCTTGAATCCCCCCACCCTCCCCTTCCTCAGGAGGCTGTTATCCCTCAGCCCGAGAAGTTTAATAGACAGAGACAGGCAGAAGGATCTTGAAGAAAGCAAGAGCTCTATGCTGTGTAACTTTATACTACGGAACTATCAAGGGGTTTCATGAATTTATTCTCATAATAAGACGAGAACACAAGCAAATGGTAAAGCATACTCTTTTTTTCTCTCTTCTCCCTCCTCTCTTTTGCCACCTCTAGACTGCGATCTTAAGTACATCAGGTCTTAGTTGTGTCTCTACAGCACCAAATAAAGCATCTGGGTGATGATTTTGAACAGTACTTCTATGTACTGCCTCTATGCTGTTTTCACACCTCTTGTCCTGGTTTTCAAGTCTGGTTACTTACCATTAGTAGAGAGCTTAAAACAAGCAAACAGACAAAGAAAAAGCTATGCCCAGTCCCCAATTTAGTCATTCTCTCTGAGAATGAGGCCCGGTTATAGGTGTTTTCAAGATCTCCCTTCCCAGTGGTCGTCAAATGCAACCAGGGTTGACAACTAATGCTCTAAGTTCCTTGTTGCTCTTGCCTTCATGTTCTCAGAGGTTTCTTCCAAAGCAGAGTTTTTAAACCAGGTTAAACTCTAGATAAAATCAGAAATGAGTCCAAGGCTTCCCTAATTTGAATTGTTTCTTATTGATAGATATATTTCCTGCAAGCTGTGCTTGCTTTTTTGGCCAGTCCCTGATATTTTGCTAATTGTTGCTGTCATGTTATGCATACTGCTTTTTTATCTCCAAATAGTGCTTTACAGAGGAACTGGCAAGAGTGAGTATTTCAACAGACATCTCCACTAGGGCTCTTGAGATTTCCCAGTTGAAGAACTGATGATATTGGGGAAGAAGACTAAAGGGTCCAGAGTGGGTAAAGCCTTCTCCCTTCAAGTTTTAGCATTAGAGTATTCATTGATTGAGGTATCTTTAACTAAAAAATTCTCTGTTGTGTCTGTAAAAATGCTTCCCCACAGAAAAAATGTTGGGGTGAGGAGAGAGAAAATAGCATCAGAATTTTGATCCAGTTATTGAGAGAATATTGGATAGTAAGATTTAGCAATACAGAGACTCAAATACAATAGATATCAATTTACGACATCACAGAATAAAAAGGACAACAACCTGGGTCATTATCTCATAATTATCAGCCAGGTTTATTTATATTTAGCACAATAGGTACTGATACAAAAAATGGACATTTAAATTTGGAGAGAAAGCCATGCTCTTTAGAAAGCTAACCCCTTCTTTTAAGATAAAATTTTTCTTAAAATTCCTTAAACAAAATGATTAATCCATTTTATATTACAATCCAGAACTGTTAAGTATATGCCTTCCTATGAAAATAAACAAGAAACTCTTCTTAAAACCTTTATATATTTTAGCCAAAGGTTAGATTAAAAATATATTATGGCTTTTAACACTTCTTCTATTCTCACTTTGAAGTGGGCATATTAAACTCCAAGCCACAGCATATGCATGGTTGCTGGGCACATGGCAAGATTGCTATAGCAACACAATCACTAGTTTTGCTCCTGAAATGCCCTATTTGAGTAGTAAGTAAACTAGATGAAGAATGGCCAGTGGACTCTTGCTTCTTATTGTAGCCTTTGTGAGGACCTGGGGGTGGGTAGCATCTGATTTTTTCTTTTCTAAATTTGGGAAAACACACACACAAACACATTTACATACATATTAATATGCATGTATTTACATATCTACTTACATGCATATTCTTGACTAAGTTGTATTAATCAATGCTTTCATCTTAGTTGTGGGAAGAAAAAGGAGTACTGCATTACAAGTAACCTTGCCCTAAGTGTTAATTGGCAGGGAGAATACTTTTGTGTTTGTTATATTAAAAACTTTCACTGTATATAATTTTAGAAAATTTCTCTTTTCCCCTAATAAAACACAGTTTGCTAAAACTGCATTGAAAGGTGTAATGTTTTCTTGCCTCTGCTTTACAATCATGTTCTGGGCTGGATCTGTTCAAAAAATATATGCTATTAAAATTTTCTATACAGTATGTAATTCAAACATTAAAAATCTCCCCCATGGAGTATAATTAAGTTAAATTACATCGTTCTTCAAATATGGTTTAGTCATGGTGTTTTGGAATATGTGCAGGATCTGTAATATTGATATTTACAAATATTAGAGTTATCAAAAATGAATAAACAACAATAAAAACTTCTCAACAACAATAGATTGGAAAGAAAAGGTATTCAAATATGCAGCCTAAAAATTTTCAACTACTCACTTTTGTTTGTAAATCAGGAAAAGAATGGAAATAAACACCAGGTTTATAGATAGTAAGAGAATCCAAATCACTCAGCTAGTTGAGACTATCTTCATGCTAGAATAGAATGAAAGCAACAACTAACACCTAAGTTCTGGAACTCCAATCCAACCATGTTTTTATAATTGCAGCTGAGATTATGTTGGCCACATTAACCAAAGTGTTTAATCAAAGTGTTTAAATGTTTTAAGTCAATGTGAAAAAAGGATGAATCAATTGTGAACACTAACAAATGAAGAATATGAAAAAGTATATATTTCAGGGTAATTGATATTCTGTTATCACTAACCACTGTCTTGCCAAGTTATCAGATTTACTCAGTGGAAAAGCCTTCATGTACTGCATGGGTCCTTTCTAATTTTCTGTTTTTATTTTGGTGCCCGCTTCATACTGAAAGGAAAAATTGTTAGTTTCTAGTACTGAAATAAGTACCTCTAAGGAGGAAATCAACAAAATAATTGATTTATATTCTAGAATCATTTGTCTTCATTGGAAGACAAATATATTACAGATATACGACTATTCTTGCAAAGGCAATACTCCCATTGACTTAAATTAAAAAAAAAATGAAATAAAGTTCAAATAGATCTTCCAAATTTTTTGCCTCATTTACTAAAATTCAAAGATCATCTAACTCTTTTGAAAAGGTTCACTGTGTTAGAACTGAGTTTAAAGTAATTATTTTATATGAAGAATGATTGGTCTGATGTGTGTGCCTAAAGTGTAAAATAATTCTTCTTCTAGAAGATTATTTTATCTTTATGTATTCCTCAATTTACCTTTTTATGAAATTAAATAAAATCATCATCATCATGTCTCACTATATTTCAGTTACCCACATGTAGTAAGATGAATGGTTATAATTCCACAAAACAAACTTTTATTGATCATCTCCTCTGCTAGTGCCTTGTGTTATAAACTTTAGAAAAGACAAAGCTTTGTAATACACAGGCCATACCATACCATCCCTCTTCATCTAGTTGAAGAGACAGTGATTTTATACAATATACATCACTAGAACTCTTTTAAAAATAACATGATATTAAATTATAAGAAATTGAAATTTTTGTACCTCAAAAATGGTTGAATATTGATGATTTCATATGGTTTAACCTAATACACACATACAATTCACATTTATGAATGTAATGAAAATGGAAGTACAAACAAGAGAAATGTGGACATATTTATGTGAACTTAAGGTTTTATAGAAGGAGTCATGACATTGCATTTGCAATACTTTAAGAATGAGTAGAGTTTTAACAGAGGTGGATTGGGGGAAGGTATGCTATAAAAATCATTAATTCATACAACACAAATTTATTGAGCACCTATTAAGTACCCAACACCAAGTTAAGCATGGAATTATACTAGTGAAAAAGACAGACAATAATCCGTGATTTCATGGAGTTTTACTCTTTAGCACATAATGTTTAGACTGAAGAGGAGAGATAACCTGGGAAAAGAGACTTGATAAATTATCTTTCTTAGGTACCCTTTCTAGTATTTAAGATTAGTATGAGAACAAGAGGTGACCACACTTATTTCCTAAAGTTCCATATGACATAAGTAGGACTGCCAGGTTAAGATCATAAAAAAATCAATTACACTCAATTTAATGAAGAGCATGAAAGTAATTCATTGAGTTAAATGACTGTTGTAGTCTCATAACTTAAAGTTTCTATGATTCTAAGTCACAAAAGTGTAACGAGTGCTATTACATTCATTTAATAAAATTTAAACAAATCCCACCTAATTTTTTTTTGAATATATATGAGTAGCATTTTCTAAATCATGTCCTGGTGTGACATTGAGATCTCATGGTATTTTAATATAGGTTCTGTGAAAAAGAGTTCAGATGCCAAATTAAATGAGGATAAAAAAAGCTTTTTTACTGCAAAACTCTTCTGGGACTTTTTACATATAAATTTTCTTTATTCTTTCCTTTAAAAGAGGAATGTAATTATTGCAATTTCCTAAATTATTTGACCACAAAACTTTTTGTTTGCCTTCTTGTCCCCTCCCCCAAATAACGTTTATAAGACACTGGTGGTTCACTGAATACAGTTTAAGGGACAAAAACAAACTGGCCTTCTATCTAGGGCATGTGGTAGTGGTTGGGTAGAGAACCTATCCTATCAAAATAAGGTTAAAAACATTGATTAGGAACAGATTGTACTGGAGGTTTTGAATATATGACCAAGGAAGATGTGCTTTATTCCATGGACAAAGGAAAGCCATTATCTATTTTAGGAAATGGAATGATATAATCACTTAGACTCATGCTTAGGTCTAAAACTACCTGGAGAATGGATTGCTGAAGATAAAAGACAAAACTAAGAAGGTAGAGGAGGCTCCTTAAATAATCTAAGAGGTGTGTAATAAAGACCTATACAAGAGGAGTAGCAGCAAGAATTAAAAATAGAAGGGTGTTTTGTGAAAGCATTATAAGAAGGAATTGGCAGTATTTGATGATCTTTTTCATTGTTGGGGAAAGAGATAGACCTGAGATTTCTATTTTTGATGATGAGATGGAGAGAAGTATATGAAATATGAATATAAAAGGAGAAAGAATTTCAACTGTGTAACTCTTGCAACAAATGGCGACCAGAGTGAGAAGTGTATTTGTGAGAACTCTGTTTTAAGGCAATTTACTTAAATTTTTGCCCAATTATAGCTTTTTTTCATCAATTTCTTTTTTTTTTTTCCAGTTAAGCCTAACCTTTTGCTATTTGACAAAATGTTAAATACCATCAAGAATACAAAGAATCAGTTCCTAAGCACTATCTTAAGATAACTACATTAAGGAATCACAAAAGGCCACATATGGAAAACCTGACACAAGGCACGGAAGGCAGATGAAAGAAAGATAAAAGTTTAGCTGACCTACTGAACCAGATTTTTTTTGCCCTGAGGAAAGGGGTAATTATATCATATATTTCTTCAGTCTGTTCTTGTTCAATAGCTTCGGCAGAATTTAGGGGGACGCTAGGTACAAGGACCAAGAGCAAAGGCTTTGGAATCAGAAAGCCCTGGGTTCATATTCTGGCTCTGTCACCTCTTAGCTATGTGAGAAGTTTCTTTAATGTGCCAACCCTCAGTATTATTTTACAGAAGGAGAACCCCAAAATGATCTCATAAGATTGTTTTGATGACTAAATGACCTAATACAGGAGTCCCCAACCCTGGGACTGTAGACTGGTACCAGTCCATGGCCTGTTAGGAACCGGGCCACACAGCAGGAGGTGAGAAGTAAGTGAGCGAAGCTTCATCTGTATTTGCAGCTGCTCCTTAGCACTCACATCACCTCCTCAGCTCCGCCTCAGATCATCAGGCATTAGATTCTCATAGGAGCACCGGTCCCTTGTCCCAAAAAGGTTGGGGACCACTGACCTAACACATGTAAGGCATTTAGTATATAAAGCCTAGAACTCTTTTTATTGTTGTTGTATTGGTCCTATTGATACTACTCTACCAGTGGGAGAAAAATTAACGATGAAAAGGGAAAATCTCAGGGATTATTAAAATTTCAAACCAACTGAGGTTTTCTAAACTCCCTTGATTCTTCATAGAGAGGAATATTTGGTTTTTGATGGTGAATTTTAGGTACCATGGAAACAAGGGTTGAAAAGACTTCAAGTAAATAGAAAGCAAGCAGTCAAGCCTGAGTTTTTCTTAAAAATGTAATCATAAAATTTTGAACAGATCAAGATTTCAATGGAATTCTGAAGGAACATAGGTACTTAGTACAATATTACCAAATCAAGAGCTTCTGAACACTAACAATTTCTAAACCATCTAATAATAATATATACTGTTTTACACTTTTCTGTTTCTTATATTACATATTTGCAAGAAATGCATATATGGTTTAAATGATGGAAAGGCAAATAGTACCAGTAATGAATGATCTTTAATCAGTACAATTTATGATCAATGGTATAGCTTTGCTTAGTGAATACAAATAATCGTTTGCTTCATATTTCAGAACAAGAGAGTCTATTTAATGCCTCCTTAAGTTAAAAGGAATAATTTTGTGAATTGGAAAAAAATTTTTTTTTTCAGTTTTGTTGTTTTATAGTTTTTTGATGTGAAGATACCTTTGATTGTGATTTTATTAAATGCAGTTGATTTTTTTTTAGTTGCCAGGCAATGTCTGATTGCCACTAAACATGCTTCCAATATCATTTTTTAATTGATAAAAATTTAATTGGTGGAGGTTATCTATAAAAAGCAAACTTATTTGCAATGGTTTCTCTCTGTACTGTCATCTGAGAACCAATTTGATTTTTTAAATGCCAAGAAAATTTTTTTATTTGTAATATATTTCAAGACAATGTATTCTAACATTTCTTATGATTAGGAACCATTAAGACCTCAACAAGACTATAATTAGACTGTTTTAACTGGAGAGTTGAGGATCAAAGTTGCAGGTGAATGTAGCTTCAGAGAAAAAAAAAAAAAACAGAAACCAAGCAGTTCAATTTCAATTTCATTCACAATGTCTCTGATTTCAAAGTAAAACAAAGAGCTTTCATATTAGCGACCTACAAATTCTTCCCTTTCCCCAGTATTATATAGATTGGAGATTTATGATATCAGTTGAGGAGATGCACTAAAGCGCTTTGGGCTTTTAGTTTCAGGTTTCATTATTTATAATGAAAATAACACATTCATAGGATTGGAAAAAATCAGAGAATAAAAGAAGTCTCCTATCACCCCAGATTCTGAGCTGTCAACTACTTGTATATTTTTCCAGGAAATCTCAATGCATAGACAAATATATATACATCCTCTTTCTTTACATAATGAGGATATATTATATGTAGTGTTCTGTACTTTGGTTTTCACTTAAAATTTTATCTGAGAGATTTTTTTATAGCTACACATGTAGAGAAATCTCATTGCTTTAAAAAACATCACCGCATTCCAACCTAGCTAGGGATGAACAGTCCTCAACATGCTACTGCAACAAGGTTGAAATGGATAACTTCACATTCGATCTTTGTGCTTATTCGGAATTTTATTTTTCTATAATTACTAAAGAAAGGCTATAAATATTTAAATATTTATAGGTATTTTCAAATTGTCCTTTAAAAAACTATACCAATTTGTAACCTCATCAACTAAGTACAAAATATTCCCTGTCCTACTCCTTCATTAGCACTGTATACTAATAACTGTTTGTTTTTTTTTTTATGAACATCTCATTAGATGCTTATTTACCATTTGCATTTTTCCCCTGTATCTCCATGTTCAAACTCTGCTCAATTTTCTATTGGGTTGCTAATCTTTTACTTAAATATATTTTAGGAGATAGTTATATATTAATTAAAATAGCCCCTTGTTTAATGTATGTCAATAGATATTATCAGGTTTATTTTTTTTGTTGTTTGTTTTGTTTCATTTTGGTGGGAAGGGAGGGTGTGTACCCTTGGTTTTGTGGTTTTACTGCTCTGGATATTCAAATTTAATAAAGCTTTTTTATAAGGCTTCTCAATTTTGTCTTCATTAAAAAGGTTTTGCCCACCACTGAAATCAACCAACCAGCCAACAAATTGATAAAATTTTCTCCTTAATGATGATGGTGATGATGATAATGATGATAACATTAAAACCTTAACATCTAGAATTTATTTTATCCTAAGGAATAAGATAGAATTCAAACTATATTTATTTATTTTTTACTTTCCAACTGCCTATATTGTGAGTTGAAAAATCATCTTTATCACATTGTAAAATGCATTAGGTGTTTGAGTGTTTCCTGGTCTCTTATTTTAATTTATTCATCTGTATATTTTATCCTCTGCTAAGATTCTTTTGCTTTATAACATGTTTATATGCAGCTGGATTTCTCTCCTTTCACCACTATTTCAGAATTCTCTCAGCTGATTTTACAAATTATTTGTAAAAATTTTTTTAATTTTATTTATTCATTTTACAAATTATTTTATATAATGTTGGTGACCATATAGATTCATTTATAAACAGTAAACATTAAAAATATTTTTTTTTCTAAAAATAAGATATGTCATTCCACGTATTTGAGTCATTGTAGTTTTTGTCTCTGAGTAAAATTAAATTAAAAAAAATTTTTTTTTCTAAAATTCTGCAAATTTCTTGTTAACTTTATAACTACATATTTTCTTTTAGATTGTCTTTTTAAATAATATCTTTTATTCCATTATAATTTGAATTGGCTATCTGTACTGAGAAAGGTTGATGGGTTATGTAAATCTTTTATCAGCTACTTTTCTGGACTCTTGATGTTTTTTCAAATTTTTCCTTTGAAACTACATGTATTTGAGATATATGAAAATCATGCTATTTGTCAAAATGATCATTTTCCATTTTCTTTACAATTTTTGTATCTTCTAATTATTATTTTTGCATAACTGCACTGGCTAGTATGCTACGAACAATACCATATAACATTGCTATCTGTGGACATCTTTGCCTTTTTCCTAACTTTAGCATCATGTGGACACTGCTTTCTTGTAAAGTTTTGTATGAAAATGAAAGTTAACAAAAAAACATATTTTTCTTTATTCACACATCTTAGAACTGTGTAAGTATTGGAGCTGCCAAAACTTCCATTAGCCACATGTATCCATTCTGAATATGAATGAAAACACAGCATATATTTTCATTTACAGTTGCTTTAAAGGGTATTTTTAAACATCAATGTATGGACTATTGATTAATTTTATATGAAATTATAGTGCAATGTTTTACAGAAAGAAAATCTCTCTATATATAAAATCAACTTAACATGAAACTGTCAGAGATGCTCAATATCAGAGCAGTTTTGCTTTTATTTCTTATCTTCCTATATAGGCACTTTTATTAATTTAGTAGAAATGAGCCTAAATACATTTGTGACCCTCATTTTAGCTTTTATGATTTCTTTTTCCTCTTACCATTAAAACTTATGTGTTTGAAATCTTTACAAATGAATGAGCTAAGACAAATAAAATTCAATTCCCTTGAGATTTTGGAGACATCTGGTGGAGTTATCTTCTGAATAATTAGCCCAAGAGGTGGGACAATTCCCTGAAGTCAGCTACCGCACAGCCGGATACTTAGTCATTTCTACGGTCACCAGCTTACATGCAGTGAGCATGTATATTCACAAATTGACAAGTAGGCAGAGCTGCCATCTAATTTTCTCAGACCATTTGTGTGATATAAGTATATGCCTCACAGGCTTTTCAAAAAAGATGTTTCTTCTCAGTCCTCTCACTGTCTTTTTCATTTTTTTTAGGTCCCATCACCTCAATATGTTCATTATGTTGTTAGAGACATTGAACACAGATCTCCCTCAAGTGCTGGTCTCTGTTCACTCTTAGTTAATCTTAAATTTGGATACAAATATGAATTAATCTCAATTCGAATTTTGAAAACAGTTTGGTATGTAGAAATACTTATGAGGGACAACGAAGATGTTTTAATGCTTTTACTTTTGTCACATATGTCACTATTTAGCTTGGAAATATTGATCAGTAGAGTCCTAACATTTAAAATATATGTCTAAATATTATAAAATCATAAATCTAGAAGGGATATGAAAGTTCAAGTTGTTATTCCTCCCACTGGAAAGTAAAAACACTTAAGCCACTATAAAAAGATATATTTCTTTCCAATTTAAAACAACTCTAGGAGATTCCACGACTATCTTAAGTTACCCACTATGGAGAAAATAATTGTTATCAAGAAAGTTTCCTTTATAGCCAATCTAAATTCTGCAGGTTATTAAAATCTACTTTATTCTCTCAATGTCTTTAGTAATACCAATAAGGATGATACTGTATCAAGAGTTACTAAATAAAATTAGGAGTTTAATCATAGAAGAGTAAAAATACTCTGATCAAGACCCACCCAGATGATGGCTACACTCACTACCTCTCTTCCAGTATCCCACACTATCACTCTTCTCAATCATCCTTGATTTAACTTTAGCTGGGTTAGGTAATTAGGATTTATTTTTAGATGTAAGTTAAGAATATAGCATACTTTGAATCTATAATATTTACAAATTGTTTTTAAAAAATAAGAGGAAATTATGCATGTGCATTAACATTGGAGAGTCATGTCAACAAACACAACTTATCCTTAGTTGAACACATTCCCCAATCCTGTGATATTTAGACCTAACCTGACACCAAATTTGATACACAAGTGAAATTCATGAGCATCTTTTACTAGCGCTTTTAGGATTAATTTAGTCTATTCATTCTCATTATTTATCTTCTTAAGCATGAATAATGTTTTAATTCCATGTAGTCCAACAGAAATCAAGTCAAGATTTATTTATTACATTTTACTTTGCAGTGCATGGAACAAGATCACCAAATCGTAACTAAACCGATTCAAAACATTTTGACAAATAATAACGACTCCACTTTCATTTCCAATAATTGAATGAATAGCATGACAACATCCTATAGTCAATAAGTAAATTCTAAATAGCAGTCCAAATGCAATAGTAAACTCACCAGAAGTTTCATCTACTCTCTCATCTACTATGTGGTCCTTCTGATGAACCCATTCACTATTACACTTGAAGTAGATCTGGGTGGCGGGACTGGCTTTACAATACAGGTTCACAGGCTTATTCTTCACAATATAAGCTTCTTCAGGCTCAATAAGGAAATGTGGCAGAGGCTCAGGCGGATCAGATGGAAAGGTTTCTGGCAGTTCGTGAAAAAAGTCATCGTCTGGTAAAACAAGAAAAAGGGGAAAACGTTCAAAACATGGTAGCCACTGCCTTTTACTTGCAACTCATTTAAAAATATTGCCTCATAAATAATCTAATTATGCCATTTGAGTGCCTGCTATGCACTAGGCAGTATGTTAAGTCTATTGACTTGTTCCTCAATTAAGGAATGAGATTATTATTCCCTTCTTTATGCATGACAAAACTGAACATCAGGGAGGAGAACTATCTTGCCCTGAGCACGAATGGAGTATATAGTGGAACTGCAGTCAGAACCTAGATTTGTCTCCCTCAAAAACTGCGATCTTCTCAATATAGTAATACACCTACTACTACACAGTGTTACCCTTGAGACTGACAAAAGCAAAAGTAACTTCATTAGAAAAATATGTTTGAAAAGTTTAAAGTTCATAGGTAAATCTTAAATTCTTTGCAAAGAGCTGAGAAGGAATAAACATGAATTAAGGATCAAATCTTTCATTATTTTTATAAATGCTCCTGTAAAAAATATTCATTCATTCAACCGAAAATATTTATTGAGCTCAAAATTATGCTAAGTACTGAAAATACAAATGATAACATCAAATCAGCCAACAGTAGAGTTACAGTAGAGCCTAGAATCTAGCGATGCTACTATTTGGTCTTATTTTGAAACTATACCTCAAATGTCATATATTTTATATAAGTAGTCAAAACAATTCTCATTAGAATATTACTATTATCAAGAAAAACAATTGTCTCATTTTTTTATATCACTACAAATTACTAAATTAATTACTCCCACCCTGCTGCTTCAACACCAATGAATAAACAAAACCTAAAAACCAATTAAGATATTTGCACACTTTGAGGTATGTTTTTCTTTAACTTGGGTTCTGCATGATTCCAATTTTTTTAAAAGTAAGAAATAATAAAAGTGCCTTTTCAAAAATCCTATTATCCTATTTCACAAAAGTCAAGGTAAAAAGTTTTCCAATACACTACAAATAAATTAAGCCTGTTAATTCTTTTCCATGAGGGACAGATGAGAATAAAACTATTATTAATTCCCTAGGTTAATTAAGTACTCTAGTCTGATACATAAAATTAAAACTCTGAGGTCAAAATTAAAAGTTCTTACAAGTTATATATATATTCAGTAGCAAATATAGAGTACAGTATTGGTAGCTAAAGACTGGTTGCTCAAATGTTACTTTGAAACTCATTGTATCACTCATTTAGTTGTTGCCCTGTTTGGGGAGACAACCATGGGTTATGTGGATATTTGTCCATTAAGAAAACTGGCCTGAGACTTTTTTCATGTAGGTTATGGGATAGCTGTCAAATAGTAATGATATCTGGTCTTCACCAACTTGTTTTGCAATAAAAATTGGCTTCACTTGCATCACAGAGAAAACTGTTTTTTAAAATTGCTCCACAATTATTCATTCCTGACACTCGGATGTAAATGATGTTTCCTGTAGCTTTCTTTCTTTTTCACTTTATTTCCTTAATTTGCTTTCTTCAAGCAGGGCACTGTTTCTGGTTTTTCTTTTGTTGAATGTCAAGGACCCAAACTGCTGGGTTAGTAAGGATAACCTTGTTTCCATCAATTGAAGGTTCATTAACATGCAAGAACACTCAAAACTGTTTCAAAGAATCTAGTTCAGAAAGGCAAAGGCGTGGGGAACTGAGGTATTGTATTGACAGGCCCATCAGCACCACGCTGTAGTCTTGAAGGCATTATTCAATTTTTTTCTGTTTTTTTTTTTCTTCTGTAACTCTTACTGTTATATGTAATGATTAACAGTGCTGATAATCAATAAAGCTCTGCAAATATCAAACTCAAATTCTATAAAATGTTAGCTATTGTTTTTAATTATTACTCATGAAAGCAGTGGATCATTTAGAGATGATGATGATGATGATGATGATTTACTACTGGTATATACTCACATACACCAAGATCTTGTGTATGTCTTTCATAATGATATATTTATTTAGGTACACAAAATATAAAAAGCCTTTCTTTCATCAAGACTGATTTATACACTGAGATTTGTTCCTTTAGAAGGAAGGATGAAATGAAGACATCAGTTGATTGTATACTACTTTACTTTATTCAATAATGTAGCAAAAGTATTTATTTATACATTCACATCCTACAGAAAGATAGAGAGGCACTAAAAATTCTTTACTCTGCCATGCTGAAGCATGTATCTCTTTCTTCTGATCATTTTGTTGTAAACTACTCAGAAGACTAATGGAAGTTGAGAAAATCACATGTATGTTTTCAAGTTAAAGGGGCTCCATTAAGTACTGGGAAATAGTAATGATTTAATAATGTATTTAAAAAATGTGTGGACAAACTAATTTTGTATTTCTTTGGGGTTTTAAGACAAGAGAGTCACACAAACAAAGAAAAAGAACTTGATGTCTTGGTTTGAGGCTTCATAAAGTGTTGATTTTTAAAGACATTTGTTAAATAACATTTAATATGCAAGTTATTAAGGAATTATTTCTATCATATAAAATGTTTTCATCATATGGTAAATCCAATGTTTCTTTTACATGTCTTTCTAGTTTCTGTATGAACCTTATCTCTTAAATTTTATCTAGAGAGATGCCTTAACTAACCACAGCATATTAGTTTATTAATATTTCTTATACATATATTTTTTAACTCTATACCCTAGATGAATTCACATTAGGCAATATGGACATCACTTCTAGTACATAATTGATGTGTTAGGAATCACATTTATAAAGATAATTGTGAAGACCTTATGTCAGCAAGATATGTGTAGTGGGACAGATATGATAGAATTCAGTGAACTGATTATCAGTGGGCTCATGAGCTATCGTGAAATTCCTCTCTTATCCATTTACAACAGTTGGCCAAGGTATCATGTCCAACCATGGACATCAGCCCAGATAACAGCACCCTGACCAACATGGTAAGCATGCTAAGAGAACACTTTCTTTGCTCTTAACAAAACTGGTGTTAGCATTAATTTTCAAATATAGTGGTAGTTCATAAATTTTCTTTTTATGAAATTTCATCCTGATTTCTTTTCTAAAGTAAGTTTTGAATCAAACAATCCAGCCAATTCTCTTCAACCAAAAGTGGCTTTCTCTTTAGATGTAACACCAGTGCCCATCCATGGGCCTGATACACAACAAGTAAATCCCTGTCACACTGAAGTTAACCTCTTTCAGGGAACTAAGGGACTTTTTAACACAGAGGATAATAAGGTTAGAGATTCTACCTTGAGCTGGTAGACCGATTATTGAGATCAGTTCCTAGCATTTTACCATACAAATAAAACAACTTTCTGATACAAGATAAAATAATAATTTAATTGTTCAGCAGGGAAATCATTGAGTACATCTTTTTACCACTTTGTTTCTTAATAAAAATACCTAAAAAGTCTCCTGAAGTCTTCAGGGTGATAATAGGAACTCAATTTGTGAACAACTTCAGACTGTGAACTTATTTTGGGAAACATGCCACATTTATTCTAAATTGTTATATATTGTATAAAGGCACATCCAGATGCTGATATTGGCAAAATGATTGATTAACTACATTGCTAAACAAGTTTTCTACATGAAGTTCAATGAAATAAACAAAGTAAAATTTCCAGAGTTGATTCTGTATTGTACATAGAATTCAGTATTAACTGTAAGCTATAATTGCCTTTTTGATTTAGATATACCATTAATGTTCATTTTACACTCCTCTAACTCTTGACTTAATTTTCTACTTTCTACCATTGCTCAATAACGATGTTGCCATTTTTATCGAGATCTCAAGTAAATCTCTATTTCCTTTTCTGTTATCTCATATAGATTTGTTTTTTCATTTATATACAAAAAGAGAAAGCTTTGTGCCATGTATTATTTTTATAGACTTTCATTCCACCTAATTCTTCACAGGAAAATATTATGCTATACACATCAATCTAGGAAGCTTTAGGTTGCTGGTTTTATTGCTATATATCAAGCTTTAATTTTCATCAACTTAATACATAAGTTTCTATATTTCTGAATCATAAGACTTAAACTATTATTGCTTATATCATAAAATACAGGATTATTATCTCTTTGTCTGAGACCTGAAGCGTATTTTTCTGAAATGGAATTTACTTCCAAATGATTCAAGAGCAATTTAAAATGAATGACTGCAAAGCTAATTTTATCTGCATTTGGCTGCCCATCCATCAGAGAGATAATTCATGATATATTACAACAAAAGGCAGCTGGAATTAACTATTTGAATGAGATTCCGGCTTATGTTTAATATTTTGATTAAAATATCCTTTGGAAGACAAAGACTATGGTCTGTATTTCAGGCAACATATTAATGGATCCATCACTTAAATTTAAGTAGCTGAATATATAATGCCTTAAATGTATCGTGCAATTTGAAGAAACTGAGTTTTAACCCCAAAATAAAAAAAAAAAAACAACTACTGCTTTAAAAGATGCACTTTCCAAATCATGCCCATACATTATTAATAGTGACATGAAGTCAACATGCTATTCAACATGCACTTACCTGTGAAACAGAGATACCACCTTCTGCCCCAATTTAAGCCTTTATGATATCTGACTTTTACTAATATAAAATCCTCCTACATGTTTTCCTGCCTACAGTCTCTACTTCTGTCATGTAGTCTCTATCATGCTCTTAGAAAACTTTTTGAAAAATCCATTACTTCCTTCTTCAAATAATGTAATAAATACAATGTACAGCAAAATGGTCAGTTTCTTTTGCTTATCAGATTAGCTAAAAAAATACTGAATGATCGATGAGGGGTTGAAAAATGTGCATTTTCATTATTGGCTACAGTGTAAATTAGCATCATTGTAGAGAAAATTTAACAATATAAATCAAAATTCAATCTCTGCATACCTCCAAATACGTTATCCTACTTCTTAGAATCAATGTTACAGACATAATGGCATATATTTACATACATGCACACACTTACACACACAAAGATGTTCACTGCAGCACTGTTTATTAAAAAATAAATGATATATTACAATAAGAAGCAGCTGGAATTAACTATTTGAATGAGACCAAGAACAACTGAAAATCAACTGAGAAATGGTTAGATAATTACTTATCATACATTCTTCCAAGAGAAGCCTGTCTCACTGATAAAAATAAGGAAGCAGATTTGTATGTATAACACTAGACGGGCATCCATTATTCACTTAACAAATAAAGTAAGTTTTTAGCCAGTCTGTATGGAAAGACGCCACTTTTTGTTAAGAAGGAAAGAAAGAAGGAATGGAAGAAGCGTGTGTGTGTGTATGTGTGTGAATGGCTACATCAATCACAGGTATAAGGTAAAGCTTCGAAGTCAATGCACAAAAATATTAACAGTTATTACTTCTAGGGGTAGAATCGAGGGCTTTAGGAGAAACTTTACCTTCTATTTGAAGTAGGGTTTTCAAATGCTAGACTGTAGGTGGCTTCTATTTTTGTGATTTCTGAGTTTTTATTCAAATTAATATAATTAAATAATTCCATGTGCAACTATTGCTTCAGTCTAGAATAACCACTACATGTTTCTTCACTAAATTAAACCTTCCTAAATCAATTATACTGATTCCATAAAGCCTAACGTGTTGTCTCTATTAAAATTTATGTTTATAGACCATATTACTTGTAGCTAATATAGCATTTATTTCATTCTGCCTCGTTTCATCTCATTTTTTTCTTATTTTTAATTGCCCTAATTTTCTTACCATTATGATCTCTGACTGTGAACTAAAATAGCTTAATATATTTCTCACATTTTCAAAAAAATATATTTCTTGATTGCCTTCTACATAGTAGGACTGTCTTCACTGTTGTAGTTGAGGCTGCACTTTCTCAATGAAGTCCTTTTACTTATAAAGAGAAATAAAATAAAAGATGTTAAATTTATGATACTCTAAATTTATAATAAAAATTTATCTATTAGTGTAGAATATGTTTTTACTTCATTAATTCTTGTCTTTCACTTTAAAATGCTTACTTTTAGGATGTCGGAAAGGGTTTGCTAATATGTGTAGGGACTTACATAGTGAACTAAGGAAAAGTTTTATCATTTTCTTACTCTCTATTAATGGTTAGAGTTACAAATCTTGTATTATTATTACAAACTTCAAGAATCTGAAGACTAAAATAAGATTATTCAGAAGAAAATTATAAAAATTAAACAATTATCAATCAGTCAATCAATCAATAAGACAACACAAACCTTGGGTTAACCCTTACTCGTTAATTAAAATAATGATTTATAATTTAAAGGAATCTAATAAAGATATGCAAACTCAACATTATAATATATTCACATGACACACATTAACCTCTTTCCTGGAAAACTTTCTGTGATTGTCAGTTTTATGTGTCAACTTGGCCAGGAATATAGTCCCCAGTTATTCAATTAAACATTAGTCTAGAGGCTGCTGTGAAGGTATTTCATGGATGTGATTAAGTCCATGATTAGTTACCTTTAGTAAGAGAGGTTATCCTAGATAATTTGTGTTTGCCTGTTTCCATCAATTGAAAGGCCTTATAAGAGCTGAGGCTTCACTTAGCAACAACTAGATCAGTTTTGAGTGAATAATTGAGGACTATAGCCTAGCCACATTGACATGTAAAAGTGGCCATCATACTTCGCACAACTTCATTGTCACCCTGTTTCATAACTCTTGCTCATGCTTCACATATCAAACACCCCTTCCTCTAAAGTCTTCCCCCTTCAAATCCTGAACATAAGCTCCAGCTATCATCTTTCATTGTTCTCCAATATTCTTGTTTATATTTCTTTTCCAGTAGGAGAGAAGTTTAGAGCACTAGAAAGAATATTTATCTTATTCATTTCTGCATAACTGATATCTAGTCCAGTGTTGGGCCTGGTTTCAGTTTTTTTTTCTTTTTACCTTATTCCACTTGAATTGCTGTCCTGAAAAAAGTTCTGTAGAATAGGATAGAAACATACAGGAATTACTCTATCAATGGCAATCATGAGAAGAAGTCTTTGCACAAAATACAACAGAAATATACATATTTAGAAGGTGGTGTTTAGTGTTCATAAGTACAGATCCAGTTCTCACATTTAAAAAATTACAACTATTTTCTATGCATATGTTAATGCCATATATTATAAAGTGGACTAAATGTATTCCCTTGTTAAATAATAAAAGTTGTATTTAAAGCATATTATGAGTGGAAAATAATATGATACATCTGATTATAGTGCCTCTTCAACCTCTTGGCTTCATTTGACACTTGACTTCATTGCTTTACTTCCTCTTTTTTTGAAACTTCCTCCTCTCTTGGGGACTGCGCATTAGCACTAGATTGCTTCCCGACTCACCTTTTTGACCTTTCCTTTTTTTTTTTTTTGCTGCTTGAATACAGTCACATACCTATCAAGATTCTCTCTTTTAGTCTCTCCCTTGGGCATCTCATCCATGATATCAGCTTCAATCATGTCACATGCATAACCTTTCACTCACCTCTTATAAGGGCTTTCAATTGATGGAAACAGGCAAACACAAATTATCTAGGATAACCTCTCTTACTAAAGGTAACTGATCAACAAAATACCTTCACAGCAGCCTCTAGACTAATGTTTAATTGAATAACTGGGGAATATATTCCTAGCCAAGTTGACACATAAAACTGACCACACCTCTGCTTCTTAAAACCCTCAGTGTCTTTGCCTTGACCAAGAATGAAATAACTCTTCACTAGGCCAACAAAGATCCATCTGATCTGATTGCTGGTGGCCTCTAAGTCTCATTTTTTTTACCCCTCTTACCTTTCTTCACCATTCTTAAGAAGATAGGCCAGTATTTGTATCTTTGAAGACACCAAACTCAGTCTTACCCTAAGGCATTTGTACTTGCTCTTCATTTCTCTAAGAAAGACCTTGCCTCTCTTCTTTGCCATTTAGGTTTCAATAAGATATCTTCTGGACTAGGAGAGAACTTAACCACCCAATCTCAATTTCTTGATGTTTTTCTCTTAAAACATGTCATTCTATTTGATTTCTTCTTATCACCTATTGCTATCTCAAACTAGTTTGAATAGTAAGGTAGCTGCTTATTTTTCCCCTCTCACAATACTCTAAGCTTTATGGGATTGAAAAATGTATCTATTTTGTTCAACACTCTAAGCTCAGCGTAAATATCGAGTGAATGTATCTTCACTCCAAAACCAGCTTCTCCCTTCACTCAACTCTTTATTTCTGACATGTTCACAGTCAAAAGCTTGAAGCCCTATCTCCCCGTCAAGTCGAGTCCATCTACATTTGTAGTATATATCATCTCTCCTTTGTCTCCTATTCTCCTTTTCATTATCAGGATTCAAATTGAGGTCTTTACTATTTTCATTTGGATTTTTACAAGAACCTTGTTACTAATTTGCCTTGATCCTGACTTTCCTCTCTTAATTCCATCTATACCACATCACTATATTAACATTTCTAAGTAGAAAGTGGAATCATAACAGCTTCTACTAGAAATTTCCATTATTCAACAGAACATGACCCCAAATTTATTTAATTTTCAGCTTATTTACCATCACTCCACTAAAGCAAATCTTGTCATTATGTGTTTCATAAACAGATTTAAATTTTTTTTCCTCCTTTTTTATATTTCCTCTGCACATAATGCCTTATTTCTTATTGAGTTTTCAATGTTTATCTCAATACTACTGAAAAATCTATTCTTAACCCACCCAGAGAAAACCATTTCTTGATGTTCAATTGTCAAAATCATTTCATTCAACTCGAGAGTCCCAATCATTTTTTATTCTTTACTGCAGCTAGTTCAACTATATATCTAGTAGGCTTTAAAACTTTTTCTCAATTGAAGTAAACATATGTAAAAATTAGTCATCTCCATAGATAATGTATTATGATAATTCAAATTCTATGAATGTAATCTATCTATATCTATCTACTTATCAAAAATCTCTCTATATTTTAACTATGATGGAAATTTTTAAGTATATGCAAAATGATAGAAAAAAGAACCTCAATTACTCATAATCCAGTGTTAAGAAATTTCAACAGTATGCTAACTTTGTTTTACATATAAAATTTTTTTTTTCAGAATTCCTAAGTGAGGGAAACTGAACATATCAGAGTACTAGGCTGAGTCAGCGAAGGGGACAAATATTACCAAATTAGGAATAATAATTAAATTCATAACATTGTAAACTATAGAAATAAAATCAATGATAAAATATTGAAAATAAGAATACTTGATTTATGGGCATAATGTTCATCTATAAAATTAAGGCCTAAAAATAATAGTGATTAATAATAAGACTACATGGTTCAAATGTATTTTATAAGACCAAACCATTAAAAAAATTCTAATCTGAGACTTTGCATACAACTTAGAAACTCTGTTTAGTAACTATGGAGTGAATAAATTAGCCTTTAAATTAAATGAAACAATTTATTAATAAGACATCCAAAAATCACAGTACAGCAACGTCGGTTTTAACTGCAAGGGTCCACTTACAAGCAGATTTTCTTTTCAGTAAATACTTACAGTATTGTAAATGTATTTTCCCTATGATTTTCTTAACATTTTTCTCTAAATTCCTTTATTATTGTATGCTATAAGAATACATTATATATTATATATAACATATAAAGTATGTATTAATTGGCTGCTTATGTTTTTGGTGAGGCTTCCAGTCAACAGTAGACTAATGATAGTTAAGTTTTTGTGGAGTCAAAGTTATACATGGGTATTCAACAGTGATAGAGGTCAGTGCCCCTAACCTCCACATTGTTCAAGCATCACCTGCAGTCCATTAGTTGATAATTAAGTTCATGAATATAGGAAACTTCACAATCATAAAACCTCAGTCTTTCCTAGGATTTCCCCAAGCTAGAAATCTAAGAATTGTCATTGGCTCTTTTTTCTCCCTCACTTCAAACACAAAAACAATCAACATCTCCTACTAATTATATGACTCATGTACTTCTTGAATCTGCCTCTTTTTCTGTTTCTGATTTCATTTCTAGCCAGAAAAATAGTAAAGCCTCATATCCTTTGTGTACTGTCTAAAGTCAAGATCTGACTATGTCACTTTGTTTAAAATCCTAAAGCTCCTAATTTCCTATAAAGTATATCCAAGTTCCTTAACATAGTATATAAGTTCTGCCATGATATGAAGGGGGCCTACTATTCCATCTTCTTCTCTCATCACTGCCAACAATACAGACCGTTTAGCATCCTCTGGACACAAATATGTAGTTTCAACATCTTCTGTCTTCAAAGACTTCTTCTTCTACTTTACCTACTCCTCCTCATGCTCTAAATCTCAGCGCAAGCATCTTACTGGGAAGTTTTCTCTGACTCCTCAGCTCTGCTAGCTTAGCATCGATCTCTCCCCTACTCCTACCTTCAACTTTGTTACATATATATATATATATATATATATATATATATATATATATATTTCTCATATTTATTTCTAATGCTGCATTTTATAATTAACTTTGTAGCTAACTAGCTCTTATTCATCTTTTTATACTTGGTGCTTATTATAGTCTTTTATATATATATAGTTTTAATTATATATAATATATAAGAATATAAGAATATTTAATTTTTGAATAAATGCTTGCAGAACTTTCTGTAACTAGAGAAGAACAAATAGACCTTGGGTTCTCATAAACTGTGAATTGTGTCATTGCTACAAAAATAGACTTTGGGATCTCACAGACTTGGGTTTGACTCCCAGTGCTGCTGTCTACTATGTGTGGGACTTTTGGTATTTTACCTAATTTCAGTTGCTATGGCTGTTAAATGGGTAGGAATAGCAATATGGTAAAAGTGTGAGAGCTAAATGAAATAAGGTAATAGGAATGATTTGGATAGAGATGACCACAGATAAGATCTTCATATGTAATAACTATTCGTACTATTTTCTTATTGGATTGTTATTGTGAATTCTAAGGTTCTCTCAATTTCCTAAACACACTTTAGCACTAATATGTCCTTAATCCATCTTCCTGAAATGTCCTTTCTCTCCTGTGCCTAGTAAACTCCTACTCTTCTTTCCAAGTTCACCTTAATGTTATCTCGTCCAGGAAGTCATTCTAGACCCTTCTAGTGTGGGTTTGTTGCACTGCTCCCCCGCCACTAACACTACACAATATGCACTGCTATAATGTCACACTTACCACATGGTAATGTGTCATATTGTGCTTTTCTGTGCCCCACTATATAGAGAGCTTATTTGAACAAGATTGTGTATATCTCACTTACAAATCTGTAGTACCTGGCTATGTTTGATATGTAGCAGGACCACAAGATAATTAAATAAAAGATGACTTACTCACTGATAGACTACTTGCTCTGAGCTCTAGCACTGGGGTAGCTGTTTGAAAAGCACCAGGGACATATGGGGAGGAACTGACTTGTCTGATCTCAGGGCAAAAACAGGAGGGGTAGCTTTCTCCCAGACAGAAGTGCTGGCTCAATCTATTGGTTTTCTTATTGAGCTCTCCCCATTCCTCGCTTACAGATGCAGGCAGTCACCATATTTGAGTCTCCATCAACATGGCTAACACTGGTCACTGAGATCCTGTCCCACCCCACCTGCAGCCCCACCCAAGCCTCCTCCAGTGGCTTTTCAATACAAATGGTCTGTCTTGGCACATACTGCAGACTCTCCTGAAATCTCTTAAAGGTTTACAAAACCAAAGCAAGCAGCATCTGGCCTTGGCATGCCTGGTACCTCTTGCTGCGCAGCCCCAAGGTCAGCACTTGTGGCAGCTGGCTTCGGCTCCCAACTTGGCTTCTTGAGGCACCTCTAAGCCCAGTACTGGTGGTAACTATCTGTGGATTGCTTGATAATCTTGCCAAGTGGCCTTGGGCAGTGCACAGGCTGCAGATGAACTTGGCCTGAGGCAGGACCCCTCCCAGAAGGCTCTAGAGCCATGTGCGTGCCCAGTGGTCAGCTTTAACACCAGCTAGAGCACCACTTTGGACCGCATCCAAGGATGACACACCTAAAGGGAAGACTGGGCAGGCACCAGAGACCTGCTAAAGTGAGTCCTGCTCCATAGGGTTAGCCCCACATCAGCCAGTCAGCCAGTGGGTCAATCCCTCCCACAGACATGCAAATAGCAACCAAAGCTACAAAAGGGCACACACAACCCATATAAGAGATAAACCTGGAGCACTCAGCTCAGGTGACCAGAGCTCCATGGGGCACCTACTACATAAGTCCAGTCATCTAAGACCAAGAGATATAGCAGTCCTACCTAGTATATAGACACAAACATAGGGAGGCAGCCAAAATGGAGAGACAAAGAAACATGTTCCAAATGAAAGAACAGCACAAAGTTCCAGAAGAATACTAAACAAAATGGAGACAAGCAACATACAGATGCAAAGTTCAAACCACTGGCTATAAGGATGCTCAATGGATTTAGAGGAAGAGTAGAGGAATTCAGTGAGATCTTTAACAAAGATATAGGAAACATAAAAATAGAGATAGAAAACATTAAAAAGATATAGACATAAAAGAATACAATAACTGAAATGAAGAAAACTTTAGAGGAATACATTACAATAGATTAGATGAAACAGAGGATCAAATTAGCAATTTAGAAGATAAGGTGACAGAAAACACCCAAACAGAACAGCAACAAGAAAAGTAATTTTAAAAAATGAAGATAGTTTAAGGGGCCTCTGGGAAAACATCAAGTGTGCTAACATTCACATCATAGGGGTACCAGAAAGAGAAGAGAGGGAGCAAGGAATTGAAAACTTATTTGAAGAAATAATGACAGAAAATTACCCTAACCTGGCAAAAGAAATAAACATACAAGCCCAGGAAACACAGAGAGTCCCAAGCGAGATGAACCCAAAGATGCCCACATAAAGACACATCACAATTAAATTGCCAAAGGTTAAATACAAAGAGGGAATCTTAGAAGCAGTAAGGGAAAAGCAGTTAGTTACCTAAAAGGGAGCTCCCATAAGATTATCAGCTGATTTTTCAAAGGAAATTTTCCAGGCCAGAATGGATTGGCATGAAATAGTCAAAGTGATGAAAATCAAGGACCTACAAGCAAGATTACTCTACATAGCAAAGCTATCATTTAGAATTGAAAGACACATAAAGAGCTTCCCAGACAAGAAAAATCTAAAGGAGTTTATTAATACCAAACCACTATTACAAGAAATGTTAGGACTTCTTCAAGTAGAAGAAGAAGAAAAAAAAAAAGATAAAAAATATAAATAATAAAATGGCAATAACTACATATCTATCAACAATTATTTCAAATGTGAATGGATTAAATGCTCCAATCAAAAGATAAAATGGATTAAGGGATAAGAAAACAAGACATTTCCATATGCTGCATACAAAGAGACTCACTTAAGATCAAAAGACACAGAGAATAAAAGTAAAAGAATAAAAAAAGGTATTTCATGAAAATGGAAATGAAAAAAGAAAAAAAAAGCTGAGTAGCAATACTTAAATACCAGACAAAATAGACTTTGAAATAAAGGCTATAACAAAAGACAAAGAAGGATCCAGCAATTCCACTTTTGGGTATTTATCCAAAGAAACCCAAAATACTACTTTGAAGAGACATATGAGTCTGTATGTTCATTGTAGCATTACTTACAATAGCCAAGATATGGAGGCAACCTGGGTGTCCATCAGTGGATGAATGATTAAAGAGGTGGCACATATATACAATGGACTATTACTCAACCATAAAAAAAAGAAGAAGAAAAAGAACTCTTGTCATCTTCAACAATATGGATGGACTTAAAGGGTATTGTGCTGAGTGGAGTAAGTCAGATAGAGAAAGATAAATGCCGTATGATTTCACTTACATGCAGAATCTAAAGAACAAAATAAGCAAACAAAACAGAAACAACCTTATAGATACAAAGAGCAATTTGATGATTGCTGGGTGGAAAGGGGTTGGGGACTGGGTGAAAAAGGGAAGGAGATTAAGAAGTACAAATTGGTAGTTACAAAATTGTTATGAAATATAAAATATAGCATAAGGGATATAGTTGATAAAATTGTAATAACTATGTATTGTGTCAGATAGGTTCTAGACTTATTGGGGTGATGACTTCATATGTTGTATAAATGTCTAATCACTATGCTGTACACCTGAAACTAATACAGTTTTATATGCCAATCATAACTGAAAAACAATAATAATTAAACAAAATAAATGCTAAATACATCTCTGATTAAAAAATAATAAAATAATAAAAATTACAATACTAACATATTTTAGTCACTAGAATTTCACAGTAAACAAATAGCAAAAACGGAAAGTCATTCTTCACGGTCCATGTCACTCCCCAAACCTATCTACTATAGACAGTAGTTTGTTTCGTTCCAGATCTTTTTTCTATGAAGTTATTCATGCAATTGTGTGTATAAATGTGTGTGGATGCATATATAGAATTAAAAAATACAAATGGGATCATGCTGTACATTTTGTGTTGACTATTGTTTTTATAGTAAATTCTATGCCTTACTTGATCCATCACTTGCCGAAGCTGATGCTATCATATGTCTACTATGTGCCAACCAGTGTCCCACAATGTTTAATATAAGCTAGCATCTAATGTTAAAATCAAGACAAAATACTGTATATTTGTTGACTTTGGCAATGTTTGCATGAGACCAAAATTTCTGCAGATGTTTTATAACAACAAAAATCCCAGGCATCACAATCTTTATTAATGTCATTGTCATCTTTAGCTTCTGGATCCATTTATGTCTTTTTTAAAATCATAGGTTCCATGTGGCATGTGATATAAATTCATATTTCATGACTTTTCCAGGAAAGGAGTAATTCTGCTTGTTGAGTGAAGGTTCTGATAATGAACCAATATCCCCACTTTTTATCTTTTTTGATGGAGTAAATGACATTCTGCCCAAATTTACTGTTTTGAAGGATAATATACCTTGTGTACTGAAGATGGTAAGGGAATAAATCATCTCCAGCAAGGTACAGGGTCGGTTAATGTTTGACATTTTCACCTCTGCTGCTACTGGAAATCACAGCACTTGACACTAGGTCACAAAATTATTAAACCTGAGAGCGGCAACCTTCCTTCTCCACGTGAGACCTCGCTTCTCCTTGACATTTTACTCCTGAGATTCCTTTAAGCTCCTGGCCTTTTCTCCCTGCCTTTAACCCCTGCAACTAATTAAATTGGGACAAGTCTTTGGAAAACAGTTTTCCTTCAAAGTTATTCATTCAAAGTTCCCCTTCAGGCATTCTTTGTCACTTTAGCCTAGCATGCCATCTTTATATGAAGTTGAAAGAAGTGAACTATTTTTAGAAGATAAAAAAATCTTTTAAGACTTAAATCTACCTTGATGTTTTAGATAAAGAATAGATTTTGAAATATGACAAATGCTTCAGTATTTCTAGAAGTTTGCGAGTAAACAAAAAGTTCCAGACTCTGGTTTATAAAGACAGTTAAACATTTAAAAATGTATCATTATATTTAGAACTAGTTTTATTTGGAGTCTGTAATTAAATTCCACAACAAAAACAATACAATTTAATAACGAGTATAATTTAACTCATTACCAATAAGTTTATTTGGGGAATAATATTGAACATCAGATTCAGGCTGCACTTTTAATATTGTATCAGTTTAGAACAAGACAAAATGAAGATCAACAGAAATAAGGAATTAAGTTTGAGAATATAGCACTACTTAAGTATTTTGTCTCCTGAGAAAAAATTTAAACTTGCCAAGTTGTCAATTATTTTAAAACCACTACCATATTTTACAAATTAACCAAAAAAATTACTTTTACTTTGTTTAAAAATGTAAAGATCAGGTATATATACTTTTTGTTGTTGATCAAGTATATTCAGTTCCAGGGCTACAAATCGAATGAGATTTAATGATAGGCTCTATCCATCACTTGCTGGAAGCCAGAGAAGTGGTTTCTCAATTTAGTAATTGCTACTTGTGCTGTTTCTAAGAAGAGGTAAAGCAAGTTTTCTTTATGAAACCAATTTCCTCTGTATTGTTTAGTGATCCTATATTGCTATCTCATTTTTTACCAACACTTTGAGATGTGACTTTTTATAATAATCTCCTTATAATTTTCATAGATAAAAGTTTGGATTTTGAAAGTTTGAGTGTGTTTCCCCAAACTGAAAGAGCTAGGAAAGGAAGCCAGGTTCTTCTGTCTTTGTGAGCCTGACTGTTCTATGAGTGATGCTGCCTCCCACAGCATGAAAACTTATTTGTGAAGACAATTTTCTTACAGTACTATTGTTAGCAACAACATTTAAACGACTACAAACAACAACAACAACAACAACAACAACAACAAATACTTATAAAGCCAGGTACCCTACTAAGTACTTTAGAATTTATTCCCTCATTTAATTCTTAACAGCACCATGGGTAATATTGTCATCTCTGTTTTTATAAAGATGAAAAAACAGAGGAACGGAGAAGCCAGTTAACTTGCCCCAGGTCCATACAGTGAATAAGAAGCAGAAATTTCCTTTGACTAACACTCACACAGACTTCAAGAACCACTTGAAGAATAATCACTTCTGTGGAGTTTCTCAGGAAGGTATCAATGTCTATTTATTAGTTATAGGTCACAATGAGAAATATACAGATGCTACTTTTTCAATACATAATTTTGTATCTGCTAGTCTCTTTAGAGATTACAATATGTTCTTATTGCTCTTGTATTTGCTTTACTTTCTAGTAAACCAAATACTCAACCAACATATTTATAATGACTGTTTTAAATTACCTATAAAAGCTAGTCTCTGAGTTAAAAAAAAAAAAAAAAAAAGCTTAGCAAATCACTGTCCACAATACGGAGTAGGACAATAAAACACGAGTGGCATAGAATATATGTCAGCAATTTGAAAATTGTTAACTGCTTCAAAGAATAAGGTATTAATTCTGTTAAAATTATTGTCAACTAAGTAATAACAAGATGATTTGCAAAAAAATATAAAGAAAATATCCTAAGATATGTAGTAAAACTGAACTGCAAAATTTAACAACTTTTAGCTGTTATTCTTGAGCCAAAAATCTCAATTTGAATTTTATCCACCTTTAAAGTGTTTCTTCAGGGTATCATTAATATAAATAATGATTATGAACTAATATAAACTGAAGCACCGAGGGCACAATTTTGGCCTTTTTTGTTACGAGAGGTGTATTTCCCTTTCACCAAGGTCTCTGTTTTATCAAACCTCCAAAGAAGAAATAGGAGTTGACAATCTTTACAAATATAAAGAAGGCAAACAATTTGTGGAAAGGAAGAATAACAAGGTTTCCTTACATTAAGGAGGTGTTTTATCAGCAGTGCACTCATGCCTAGAAAATCTAGGTCTTTGAGCACATGTGGTTATTTTCAGGAAGGCCTACCCTTTCTGTCTTCTACTTTAGTAAACTCAGGGAGTGAAAAACCATTCTGTGAATACAGCTAGTTCATTGACATTAGCAGCATATCATTTTCCAAAGTTTGAGAGAGCAATGGATTGATTTCAAGGTTCACAGTAGGGCAGGGCAAGACATGCAGCTCATATGGCTTTTGGAAACAATATAAATTCATAGAGCTATTTCAAGGTTTCAAGAAGATGTGATAAACTACTGGATTGGGTTACACGCTTCCTCCTGCAGGGACTATTTTATCCACTCCTCTTAGATAAGTCAGACTGATTTGTTGTTTTCATGCTCTGTTTTTCTTCAAATCTACTTAAATAAGCAGGTTGATTTCAAGCAGACCCCCTAAGACCTTCTTACTCTATATGAGTTCAGCTCAAGTTCTCGTGAAATCATTATCCTTTTCATACCTTATAGATTGACTGCTACAAAAAGTGAACCAAAAAGTAAAACTATAAACTGAAAAAGAAAAAAAAAACGTGCTTATCAACGATATGTTGTTCTGTGCACATGTGGATACAGAATCATGCTGTATTTATGAAAACATCGCCTACGCAGTATGTGCTGCAGGCAGAGCGAACGCCTGTGACTCTAAAACACACACAAGTTCCTCAGGTTAAAGTGTCACTTTACTCTCACCAGAACCAGAATCACATCCAAATAAAAGCAAACAAAATCCTTTCAATAGTCAGGAGAGCAGAGAAACAAGGAAGCTATTTGAATTTAATTGTTTCTGTTGAAATCATCTCCAGTACTTCTCGGAAAGCTTGCACTTATATGATCTGTCAGAAAAATCAAGCTGCCTTTTTATCATAAATTGGAAAATCAAATTGAATCCTATTGATCCAAAGAGTCAAAAAATTGTCTATGACGCTTATTATCAATTTACCCATTCACTGCTCTGGTTCTTCAGTATCCTCAGAGTACCATGCTGCAAGTCTAAAAAAGTACTGACTTACTTACCTAAAAACCTGATACTTCACAGGAATAACAGAATTAATTAGAGATAATTGCAAAACTTACTGGACTCAATGTCAGGAGACCTACATTGTCAGACACATATCCTTTCTGAGCCTTAGTTTCATCACCTGCTAAATGGAGGATAATGCAGTGGAAACATGTTTTTCTTTGCCTATCATCTATTTTCTCTTATTTTGTGACAAAAATGTCTCCTATATTCTCAGGCCATGTGGTTCAGTTTCCCATTTATGTCCCTTCCAGTTCGTCAAAGCATTCCAATACTGTCACCACAATTACTGGTTCAAGGTAAGCACATGACTGATCTTTGGTAATATCACCAAAACAAAATCTGTGATTTTGTTGTAATAGAAAGGAAATGATTACTAAAAGGACTGGCTGTTAGTCTGGCACTGTTAGCGGTCATGTGATGTGGGTTGGAAAGAGTAAGTTTGGATGAAGCCAACACAGAGAAAGTCAGAGTTGAGTGACGTAGAGAATGTTTTGAGGTCCTCATTCGAGTCCATGGATCTCGTGCTACTGAACTCAGATGGATCTATTTCTGGTATTTCTGTTATATGAACCACTAAATTATTTTTTATGTTAACTCGGTCTTATTTCACTTGCATCCTGAAGATTCCTAACTATTAAAGTGTGCAGACTGAACTGACATACAATGTAAATAATCTTTTTGGAAAATTTTTATTTGTTTAAATGCAAAAGCTAAAAAAATCCTTAGCTTTATAAAATATATTCCCACTTGTAGTCAATTAAATGAATAAGCTTTAAAAAAGTTTCCTATGCCATAGGCACTCTGCAAGAGTTTGGTAATATGAAGAATAAAAAAAATAAAACTAGTTCTGAATGAGTATATAGGTAAGTAGGGACATAAACATGTATAAAACAATAATTGGGTACTTACTGTAAAAATGGTAAAAACTAAGGATTATATAAAACTCAAGGCTACCATATTACACAACTCTAGGGGGCGCCATTCACGTCATAGTTTATGTAAATGTCATCCCCTGAGTCATACACAGGAACCTTAGCTCAACTACACCTCTGTCAGCCAAACTGCACCAGTATTTTCAATCTCCATAATAGTTCTTGGCTGTTACATATTTTAGTCAACTGATTATTGCCCACTATATTTGAGTTTTTAAGGAAACTTCTGGCAGACAGCTGGCATCACAGGTTTACCATTACACAAACCAGACACAAATCTCTCTGGTCTTTCTTGGCAGTGCTATCATTTGTGAGCGACCAGCTGGCAGAGGCACCGCTAAATCAAGCTTGTGCAAACATAAAATGTCGCATCTTAGGATTACAGAGGTCTTTGGGCAGTGGGAGATTCATTGAACATCAGATTAATTATTTGGCAAAACAAGTGGAGCTTTTATGACTCAAAGGTCATTAACAACAACATACTTTCACACTGTTGCCTCAGCGATAATACTTCATTTTAAGTGGTAAAATCAAACTATAAGGAAATTAGTATCCAAATTAATCCAACAGCTGTGTATTTTGATAGTGATTAATATGCACTATATAAAGAGGCTTTGCTTCTCTCTTGTTCTCAGCCACAAAAGAAAGAGAGAGGGAGAGAGAGGGAGAGAGAGAGAGAGAGAGAGAGAGAGAGAGTGTTCTTTGATATAATGCCACTTCTGAAGCAATGCCAAGTTAATTGTTTAGTTACAGAAAAAAACTCTGTGACCTACAGAGAGATGCTGCTTCTCTGGTAGAATAACAGCCACAGTTACCCTTGCCATCCTTGTGAGCTTGCTTGATGCCTCTCTCTTGGAGTCAAACCCAGACTAGGCCACCTCTCCTTCGCTGGCAAGACAGCTTCAGCCTCTAGCTTGGATTGATTGCTTTATTATTCTTAGATCCTGAAGCTCATTCTTCTGGAGGAAGCAATTGTAACCCAGGATTCAAACCAAGCCGAACAAACTCTTTGGATAAAGTATTGGGCTGATGTATCCACACACATTCATATCTGTACTTGCCATTAGGTTGGCAGCGTGTTCATAATTACCTATCTGTGTCATTCCTAGCCTGATCTTCTGCTGCTGTCCTTACCATGATATGAAGCTTTCTGAAGCCTCCTCTGGCCTTCACGCCGCAAAGTACCAAAGGTTTGGAGGCTGAAAGGTTTAGCTCTAAGCTGAGCTGGCAAAACACACCTATGTCCACCTGGCTCATATGCTGATATTCAGAGATGTGGATACTTTCAACAGCTCTGTCTCATCATCGATACAGGGGCAGCATTTGACTCGGTACGATTTGATATATAGTGGAGTAAGGCAGTTCCAAATACTTCTATAAAGTGTTCTATTTTTAATTCCCCAGGATGATTGATATTTTTATCCTCTTGACACTATGATTGTGTTTGCAACTTTGGTTTAGCTGCTAAAAGTCTTAAAACCAAATCTGTGGTACCCTGTAAATGCTACAGTAATTCCATGTATTTTATAGAGAAGGGAGTGAAGCTCAGTGATCCAGAACCCAGGCTTAAAGACCAGGTGACAGGTTTTGAACATGGTTCAGTCTCTTTAACTCTGTTAACCTAGAACATGTACCTTAATCTTTTTTCTTCATCTGTAAGATGGTCCTGCTACTTAAGGTTACTGTGAGGATTAAATGAGTTTCTACATGGAAAATGTTTACAACAGTGCCTGGCATTGAGTACCCACTGAATAAACATATCATCATCATCATAAATTATCATCATTGCCTTGATGATTTTCCTCTCCTACCAGCTTCCTCAATGATTTATCTTATTCATTGTGGTTTATGTGTTTTTCTAAGCATTGCCAAATTCTTTATGGAGCACAGTACAGTATAAATAAAACAAAAATATACATAATTTATTCTTCTAATTTTCTAACAGGAATAGTACCATACTTTGCTTTACAAGCGTATCCTCATTGAAAATTTTATTTTGTAAACTGTTTGAAGATTTTATTTCATAATACTACTTCTAATGTCTCATACCATATTTAAAAGTGCCCTCAACACTCAAATGTATGCTGAAAAGTCAAGTGATCTTTTCAATCACAGATCAATTTTTTAATATACATAGAGTTAAAACTGTATATGCCCTAAATATCAATGCACATGAAAAATCATTGAGAACAAACAACATAAAAGGTAAGTGCAATGAGAAGACTCAGGTGGTCTGGGATGACTGGTCATTTCTAGAAATCTACAGTCCGGCACTCACCTACAGGGCAATATCTTTCTTGTTAACCAGGATTAAACTGTCATGTACCAAATAACCCACCCCTACCATATTTCTCTACACTAAGAAATTTCCTGAGAAGCAGTTTTTTAATATCCAAATTATAAATGATAATGTTTTCTTTTTCTTTAATTTGAAGATAAATTAAATTTGTTTCTGTGGAATTTCATGGAGCAAAAGTACCACAAACCTACTATCTGATCTTATCAATAAAAGGGCCTAGAATTACCTACTTTTCAAAAGAGAACGGTATAAGTTTATGATTATTAAGAAATGAAGTCAAGATAAGCATCACTTTAAATTAATAAAATACATATGATGTTGAAAAGACTAATCAACTTCAAGTTATATTTCACCCAAAATTTATTATAAGAGATGAGTCACTATGTCTTTTTCTCTTAAACTTCTTGAGAAATCTAAACAGCGTGGAGTGTCCAACAATAACAAAGATAAACTGGTAAAACCTCAGTCTTTTCCCTGGATTCTTCTAAGTCTTGAGAAATTGCTTCATAGTCTAAAACCTCCCATTTAAATAAAAACTCAGATACTAAACTAGCCAGATAGTTCCTTGCAAAACATAATAATAAGCTATTACTGGTAGGACCTTCATTAACATAAAACGCTAGCTGGAAACATAATTGTAAAATAATTTGTAAAGTTGTTTGATATTAAAAACTCTGTGACATTCTCATTAAGTCTAAAGTCAAACCTAACTTTGTATGTTTTAATTGTTAAACTTATTTTTGTCATGTTAAGCAGCAGAGCTGAGCATTGAGTTTATTTTAAAATAACTATTCTTCGTGATGCAGTTTATGCCAAAACATTTCTCTTTGTGTCAAGAATAATTCACAATGGTATCAGGTCTACAAGCAGCCGAAGAAAGCAGAGGAACATTATAAGTCTTCAAAGGAATTTAGGAAGTTAGGTTCATAATAATGTCTTGCATTTGACTAGACATTAAAAGTTCAGAAAAATCTTTCACAAGCCTATCTCATTTGATCTTCACTACAAACCTGTGGATCAGGCAGGAAGGGGTTTATTAACTCCCTCAGTAATGATACTGAGGCTCAGAAAGCTTACAATGTATACTCCAAATTATACCACTGGTCAATGGTAGGCCAGAACTAGAATCCGGGTCTTCTCACTTCTCTCGTCCTTTTTAACACTATGTCTTCTGCCACTTTATTTGAATTTAGATACTAGATATTCTAAACATTCTACATATTAAATATCTATATGTATCTTCTAAAATTTTGATCTCCTCTCCTCACAAACTTTATAGATTACTCCAGCAAACTGGAATATACTAAGATTAATTATGTTTTCCTAATAATATACAGACTTTTGCACATTATTATTTATTAAACTAATTTAATATTTTGTCTTTTTGTTCTGATGTTTAAACTTTTCACTAGATCAATTGGGATACTTCATGTAGATTTTAGTTGTTTCAAGGAAATGAATTATGTGGCCTATCACACTTAGCCCACCACACTTAACTTGTGGGAGCTATTTAAGAAAGTCTTTTTGAATTAACCAGCTTCTATTTAAGGAGAAGTTTGTTGACTGTGTTTGAAATGGAATGCAAATAATATATTTAGAAAATTATTTTACATTTTTCCTAGAAACGGCTGACAAATTCATTTTGATGAAAGACAGATACAGTGGAGTGAATAGATGCTTTCACAGAAGCATAGATCCCATGAAAATAACCCAAATGTACTCTAAATTAGCCTCTGGTATGCTGACAGTCTGTTCGGCATAGTGTGTGAATACCCCTTTCATGATTTAAAAACATTTTGAAGTCTAAAATAACATTAAACCTAGTTATCACTGATGTACGAAATTATCATAACTGAGTAGTTCAATTGAACACTGAGGTATTTGAAAACATAAATTCCATAAGATAATAAATCTGTGTTTTTTCCTCTCTCTCCACAGAATCGAAGTAAAGCAACTTGTTTTTATAGTATCTTTTTTTTAAACTGTCAATTTCAAAATGCTTTACAAATTATAGACTTACTATTACATTTCAGGCCAGTTTATGGCAATGGTAAGAATTATTAATTAATTTAAAAACATAAATACATGAAAAAATAAAACCTAGAGATAAAAGAGGCAAAAAACATTTCACAGAGTAATGTGTTGAATGGTAGGCCAGCTCTGATGACTATTAATGTTTATTCATGATGCACCTCATTAAACCCTTTAACTTTTTCAAGGGGCCACCTGTAAACCAGTTATGATTTATAGGTTTTAGAAATGCGTTCTACTCTCAGCCATTATTCTCCAAAGTATAAGAACTTAAACCAGAACTACCCTATACACATATAATGTAAAACGTATGGGCAATTTAAAACTAACATTACCAAAAATACAAAGAAACATCTGAATTTAACTTTAATAACCTATTTACTTAACTCAATATATCAAAAATATTGTCACTGTAACATATATTCAACATAAACATTTATTGATATCTTACATTCTTTTTCTTGTACTAAGTCAATGAAATCCAGTGTGCATTTTATTTATTTATTTAGCAATCTCAATTTGAAAGCTAAATTTTCACTGGAATTACTTGATTTAAACTTGATTTTTATAAAATGTATAGTTCAATAACTATAGTAGAGTCACACATTCAAAGTGTCCTAAATGTACTTAGCTATTTTCAATAACTGAATCCAGTATCAGTTTTAAATTTAAATTAATGAAAATAAAATAAAATGAAGAATGTGCTTCCCCAGTCACTCTAGAAATATTTTAAGTCTCCAGTCATTCAGCATAGCTAGGGTTATGTATTGGACAGCACACATCTAAAAAAATTAAACAAAATTTTCAACTGGAGAAGTATTTTTTTAAAACTCATTCTTTTGTAATAAAAATTAAAATTTTTGTTGACTTTGTATGATGACATAAGCAGATGACATTCTAGACCAAAAACAAAAACAAAAACAAAAACAAAACAAAACAAAACAAAAAAAACAAGTAGAAATGATAAGTATGGATAGGACTACCTTTGGAAGCCTAATTTAAAAAAGGTATTTTCAAGATTATTCTATTTTTTTTTTGTGGTTTTCAGAAAAATTTTGCCATGTGTTACTTTTCTTTATACAAATAATACAGAGCAGAGTTTTAAGGTTAGAATGGAGCTAATGAGCATCCATTTCAAATTCTGATTAGTAAGAAAAGTTTAGTCTAGAGTTGAACTGTCTAGTACATTGGCCACTAGCCACATGTAGCCACTGGATACTTGAAACATAGTTTGTCCAAATTGAAAAGTGGTGTAAATATAAAATACACATTAGACTTGAAAGATTTAGCACATAAAAACACATTAATAATGTTTTTTAAGACTGAATACATGTTAAAATGATCATACTTTAAATGTTAGATTATATAATTATATTATTAAAGTTAATTTTACTGGCTTCATTTATTTTTAATGCTGCTACTAGAAATTTAAAATTTTATATGTGGTTTTATTATATTTTTACTGGACAGCACTATCGAGAGATAGCTTAAATTTGCTTGCATTAAAAAGTTGACCCCTGAAGCTGCATTGCTTGGTTTTTGATTTACTCTGGGCACATAATTTCTGATATTCACAGAACTCTCTTCACCAATACGCTGCCAAGAAAAGGCTACATACTCTTGGTCAGAGTGGGTCCTTTCACCTGTTTTCCTGTGGCTGGTTTTTGCAAACAAAGGTAGGGTGGACTCCAGGCCTAAATGACAAGAAGGGTTTGGACTGCTTAACAATAGGGTTATATTCTGAGAAAAGCATTATTGAGTGACTTCACCATTGTGCAAACATCATAGAGTGCACTTACAGATACCTAAATGGAATGGCCAACTGTACACTAATGCCATATGGTATAGCCTCTTTCTCCTAGGCTATAAGCCTGTACAGCATGTTAATATATTGAATATTACAGGCAATTGTAACACAATGGAAAGTATTTGTGTGTCTAAACATTAAAAAGATACAGTAAAATTCCAGTATAAAAGATAAAAAATGGCACACACTTACCCACGAATGGAGCTTAGAGAACTGGAAGTTGCTCTGGGTGAGTCAGTAAATGAGTGGTGAGTGAATGTGAAGGTCGAGGGCATTACTGTACAGTACTGTACACTTTATAAACACTGTGCACCTAGGCTACATTAACTTTATAAAACACACAAGATTAAATCGAGCACAAGAGAAAATGATGCAATGAAGAGATGCAGTAAACATGAGGTGTGTGAGACTGCTGCTGGTGTAACAAAGCATAATGTTTCACAGCAAATTTTTTTTTATAAATAGAAAGAGTACACTCAAAAAGAATGATAAAAAGTACAGTACAGTAAATACATAAACCAGTAAGATAGTCGTTTATCATAATTATCAAGTATTATGTACTGCACATAAGTGTATGTGCTATACTTTTATAAGACTGACAGTGCAGTAGGTTTGTTTACACCAGCATCACCACAAACACATGCGTAATGCACTGCCTTGCATTTCCATGCCTATGACACTACTAGATGATTACAATCCTTTGGGACCACTGTGGTATATGTGGTTCATTATTGACTGAAACATGGTTATGTGGTGTATTACTGTTCTCATTTTCAGCTAATTCCTGTTTTGTTCTGTTAACCTTTTTTGCTTACATATGTTTGGCAGCTTGATTTGTGCTCTTCATTTTTCAGGAGTTGCAGAAGCAGCAAACTGCACCACCCATTGTGGGCAACTCCATGCAATTACTGCATGCAGTTTTATATTTTTATCACAGTAGGACCCAAGCACCATAAGAAAAGCACTACAAAAATGATTATATGAATAAAATAATCACAAAAGAGTATATAATTCAAAAGAAAATGCAGTTCAGAGTATTCATTTCATTTTCTAACAGGCAGGCAGTCTGTAGAAGGAAAGCTGTAGTTTTACTTAGGCCTTGGTCTTCACGTTGTCTGTCTGCTTACCATACCTGCAGTCCAGTCCTGAGGTTGGCAGGAAGGTTGATAACTTGATGAATTTCTGCTTCCTGCTCTGCTATACTCTTGCTGCGCAAGGAGGAGGCAAAAACCGTCTCTATCCATAGTGTTATACCAAGAAATACATAGTGATTACTTGGAAGTGGGTTGCTTAGATTGTATGTATACATACTGAAGTGGCATCTGGAACTTCAGTTTGGAGAACTTATAAAGTAGCATTATCATAGCAGGCTTTTCGGGGCCTTCTTTACATACCTGACCTCTGTACTCTGTCTCAGTGCACTGCACTATTGCTAATTCCTCAATGCAAAGTGACAGAGAGGGTGCGTGCTCACTTTGCTGAGGTACCAACACAACATCTAATGCGAAACGTCCTTCATGAAGTTTCCTGGCACCTATCATGAACATAGAAAGTTTGATTCCACACCACAAACTCTCTGTGTTTAGCTCCTGAAAGGAACTTTGCCTGTAGCCCTGGGGCTCTAATACAGCACACTCTTGCATGGCCCAATAACGAGAAGCAGATTTCTAACCCTGCCTGTAACACTGTGGTAATGTGCCTCTAAGGATTCCATGAAGGAAACCCTTAGAACACAGTATAGCCAAACCTCATTAAAAATACACCATTTAATAACATCATTTACAACCTCAGACTTTCAACAGGAAACAGGGAGCAGAGTTATACAGAATGATTGCCTACTGGAGGATCATTGACTTCAGCGCTTCCTTTCTCAGGGTTGATGAGATTGCCTGTATGACTGAAATGGAAAGTAGTTAGTGCAGTTTACCCTTTTAAAGGTTAATCTTGCAGGGAGACATAAAGTTGAATGGCAGTTGATGTAAACATTGACTTTAGCACAGCATGTGTTATCTCTGTGTATTTCAAATACGTAAACAACATACTGTCTAATTTAAGAAATAATTGTTTTTCTAATTACTAATTTCAGTGAATTTTCAGAAGAGTCAAGCTGGGATAGTAATTATATAATATGTGCCTTTTTCTCTCAAAATTATTTACCTGAAATCTCTATTATAAACAGAAAAGAGATATCCTTGGAAATAGGATGCCAAAGGCATGAGATACTGATACACTTATTTTTCTAATAAAAATTTAACAAGTACTGGTAGAGATGAAGAGGAAAAGATGAAACACACTCATGGGACTATGCCTAATATTTGTCAATTAATTTGTGGCTTGAATAATATAGAGCTGACTTTATTAAATAGTTTGATATTTTGTCTTTGTTGTTATGGTCAATATCTATCATTTTTCATTCTTTTAATTGGCACTCCTTTGTCAGAGATAATTTCCAAGACTTTGAATTAAATAATACATTTGTTGAAAACCCACCAGGCACAGGCACTTAAGTACATGGTCTTCTTAATACTTACAACAGTCAGCTCAATTATGAGCTTCAGGTATAGATGAAGAAACCAAGGGTAAAGTGAGAGCAGATTTTTCAAAGCCATGTGACTAGTATGTACAGAAAATCGAATGCTATTCTGCCTAACTATAGATCCTAGGGCCTTCTGTTAAGCTACACTGCTACCATGAAAGAAGTTATTCAATGATAAATAGGAAATTTAAGAGATATGTTACTAATTGTTACTAGTGGACAGAGTATTAATCTAGGAATTCTGCCTGCCTGAGTCCTCGGAAAACTGTTTCCTCATAATAGAAAATAATCTCAAACCTCTCTGTTGATAGACAAAGGTATATTTATCTTCATCTTTGTTTCCAAGATCTATAAGATGAAGAATCACAAATATGATTTCAAGACTGATATAAGCTTTTAATGTCCTTATTTCTATCAGTAAACTTAAAGTTACTAATTTCCATCACTCACTTCTACTGACCAAACAGGCTGTCTTTATATTGAAAAAGGTGCACCAAAGATAAAGTTGGGTGACTATTACCAACAAATATTATTGCAACAATTATTCAAAAGTGAGTACTGTTGTTGTTTTTTTTAAGTTTGGTGCTATTATGATTTTTTTAATTGCTTGAAATAGCACATTGATTAGGCTTAGGACTGATTTTAGTGAGCTAAAATTTGGGGGTTGAATAATGTTTACAATAATTATCAATAAATAGCTAGAAGTCTCTAATCTCTAAGTCCTTGGTATTACTTTTTGCTTAATGTTATAAATATAGATATATAAGAAATGAACCTGTAAAGAAACTACATGTTTTTAGCCATATAGAGCACAATAAGTCTATATTTTAGTGACATTTAATAAAGCTACAACGTTTTTATTCAAAACTCACCCTCCATTAACACTAATCTTAAGCAATTCAAAAAAAAAAAAAAGGTTATCCTAATTATACAACAGAACAATCTTTGAATCAGTCAGAAAAGAAATGGCACATGGCTGACATTAACCTTGTGATTCCTTCTTTTTTTTTTTGGTCTGATAACAAATTACAGATAGTTCAGAGAATTATCTCCTAAGTTTTGAATTGTCCAAGTTTATGGCCATCTAAAGAAAATGTCATAACTCTCATAGTAATTTATAATTTTATATATATGCCTCAATGTATATATTCATTTCTCTATTATACACTTCATGTAACATGAGAGGGAATAATAGGAAATAAGCCAATTCTGTTTAAGATTAAGTTAAAATAAGATTGAGTTAAAGTGCTTTTTCTCTCTAATTCAAATGTGGTAAAAAAAAGTTAAAAAAATGTTTCATAATGAAAGATTGTTAAATGCTCAGAACTGTGAGTGGTACTACCATGTGGATAATTTATGAATTTATATATCTTTGATAGCATAATATAGATTATATATTGCAGAGTTACCAAGGGAAATTGTGGAAAAGCTTGGAAGGAAAATTTCTTCATTGAAATCAATGACTTGAAATTTGAGTTAACATTTCAATTCTTGTGATTATTTGACTGAAGATAGTTTATTTCCTTAAAGTTGACTTCTTTCCCTTTTCTTTCCTGTAGTCCTTTCCCTGACTTTAGTTCCATACCTCATAAATCTGTGTCTTTAGACTTCCATAGGTCAAGGGCGAATTGCTGTCTTGTTGGACACCTTCATGTAAGTATGCAACTTGCATCTCCAATTTCAACCTGTCCAAGGTTGAGAGCATGGAAGGTATAAAAGAAAGCTGATATTTTTATGCACCTACAATGAGCAAGGTAATTTATATTTACACAAGTTTTATATGATGACCACCAGTCCAATTGTCTTCCTGTGTCCCTTAGTTCAAATATTCTTAATTAAATGTAATTTTCTCTTAACAGTCAGAAACATAAGAATCAAGTTTAATTCTTCTCTCTCCCTTATTCACAAATACTTCATTTTCAAGTCATGTCGGTGGTATATCTGACATGTATTTTAATTCTACCCATTTTCTTTCCTGATCAGCTTTTAGTTTGATCCTCACAAGCTTCACCTATATTACCACCAGAACCGCATACTTGTTCTTGCTTAGATCATCAAAACACCACATTGCCTATGGTTTTTGTTTGTTTGCTTTTCTAAAATGTAATCTAACCATATTACTAACTTTCTCCAAAATCCTTTCATGTTTCCCCTTTATCTCTGGCATTCGAGTTAGTCAACTTGTATTTGTATTCAAAGTCTTTTATAATATGGCTCTGGTCTATTTAACCAGCCTCATATCTCCCACTCTACTCTGATCATATAGGACTTTTATTTTTAGCCTTATTTCTTGATTCTTGGCTTCTTATTCCTACTTTTAATCTTCATTTAACTTATTATGATCACAACCTCTCCTCACCCATCCAGCACTCCCAGTTCTTGCTTTTTCTCCCTACAACATGTCACCTTCCAACCTCCCAATAATTTCCTTATTTCTTCATTATTTACTATTAATTTTTATCTCACTATAATTTGGGCCACACCAGAATAGGGATTTTTGTCTTTTTTTCTCATCTAAGTACTTACCATTGCAAATGACTAGAAAAGTTTCTAAAACAAAGTAAATGTTCAATAAATACTTGTTGAATGAATGAATAAATTCTCTGTATAGCATTGTTCCTTGTATCTTCTGTTTCCAAGGTATCCTCATCCATTGCCTAATTATCCATCAGCTAGCTGGCAAAATCTCACCTATCCTTAAATTCGTAGATCTAATGTTGCCTTCTTTTTGAGGCTTTTCTTGATTTCTTAGCTGTAATGAATGGATCATTTTATGCCTCCAGAGCACTTCACTCAGTCTAACTTGGGTTATTGTTTGCTGTCTCCATTAGCAAACTAAGAGCTGTGTATCTTTTTATCTGTCCAGCTTTGCACACACAGTAAGAGCTAAATACATGTTCAGTAAATTGATTGTTTAAGCAGAGCTATAATGGGACATAAATTGAGAAAAACAGGCCATAGGTTTGTCAAATGAAGTAACAGTAAGGCTACTATTTTAGTTGAGAAGCAGTAAGGAAAAAGTGAGACAAGGTTTAATTTCCTAAATCTGTATTGACTGTCCTGGTACAGAGAACTAAGAACCCCTGAATAATCTGTGTTAAGCCAATATCAAGAACTTTGGAGACTCATTATTATCTAATACTTTGAGAACAGCTGATATTAATTTTGGATATGATTAAAAGAACAAACGCCATCTATGAAAACAAGACTTCTGGAGCATTAAAATAGTCCTTAGTGTTTTTGCTACCCTCTTTTTCTATCACAGCTTAGCTTAAGAGATCTAACAAAATCACAGCATTGGAATTTGCTTCAGGCTTTTAGTGAATTCTGTGTGCTCTAAGACACTACGTGGTAAGTCAAATGTTAATTAGACAATGAAATAAACCAGAGTTGGCATTAGAAAATAGGCAAGCATTGATTTTCTTTTCACCTTTATTTATTAAAATGCTGCAGAGGAAACAGATAAACTTTCTTGGTTCAATATTATGACCAATTTCCTTCTTTCAACTGGAAAAGGGAGTGCCTTCGAAGGTGAATTGAAAGTCTGTTTTCAGTAATGCCTCAGTTAAGCAGCTTTTCCCAGCTATAATAGGCTCCTCACCACAATGCCATTTGGTAGATTTTTCCCATAGGTTATATCTTGACAGAAATAGCATCATAAAAGAACTAAGAAATGGAAAAGATGAGAAAATCTAGGCTCCTAAAAATAATGCAAACACACTTTGTATAAAGCAGACTTGTTATTGTGCTTCAACATTTATTGAACCTAAAGTTATGATAAATATGTATATATTTTAAAGTTTTTGTTTATTTGTTTGGTAAAAGCAAATGAGATTGAGATTAGAATTGGAAAAGACCGAACTGTTTTGTTACTCTGAAGAATAAAGATAATAGAAGCCATCATTAAAGTCATGTCTTTGAGAATAAATAATGACATGAGAAAAATTCTCATGTATGTATTTTGTGAAAAATGAGAAATAAGACAATAAGATTCTAATTAAGTAAAGGCATATTCATATGTTCTTTATTCTTTTTTGTATTTCCCAATTTTTCTACATCAAGTGGGAATTTTTATAAGTAAAAGAAATAAAATTTCTTAGAGCAAAATAAATAAATAAATTCATGAATTAATTAAAAGATAAGAAAAGTGTAGCATGATTTGTCAGTTAAGAGTCATGTCTTTGCATCTACATTGCCTGAGTTCTCCATTTAATTAATGCCTTTGTGAATTTGGGCAAGTTAACTTAACTTCTCTGTTCCTCTGTTTTTTTTTGTTTGTTTGTTTTTGTGTTTTCATTTTAGAGATGGAGATAATTTTATCACTAACTTCAAAGCATTGTTATATAGATTAAATGAGTTAATATGTACAAAGCACTGAGAAAACAGGGGCTATATAAATGTTTGTTAAATAAATAGCTTTTCACAAGAAGGAAGCAAGCTCAAAACTTCACAGCATATAGACACTTGAGAAGCAATAAATCAAATGGGTATTTAACTCAAATTTTCACTCAGTATAACATTCGGTCTCTTCCAAATAAAACATTAAAATGCAATAACCTCTACTACCTTTGGCAATTTATTTATGAAGACTATGTTCTGCATTTCTTAGTATTGGTTTTCAAGGCAACTGTTTTTTTTTTTGTTTCTAGATTATAATGCAACTAGCACCAGAGCCTGAACAATTACACTGTTTTCTATCAATTACCTCTTCAATGCAATGTCTCCTGAAACCACTTTCTAAAACATGTAACAATCCTATCACATAATTGTACAAAACCCAAGACACCCATGCTTGTTGTTTAAAGCTAATTTCCTTGAGCTTCCTAAGAGGAATCACTATTGACTACTTTGATTAGGAAACTATTGACCCTTCTCCAGTGGAGCATCCTGAGAAGAAAGTCACTAAATATGGCCATATTTCATCTTTTGAATATCAAGGTGCAATAGACATGCTGAAGGATATGGTTTATTTAATACAAAATTAAAAATTTATAAGCTACATTACCTAAAGTAAATTGCTTAATACATTTAGAAGAACAGCTGCTTTCTAAGTGTTTGGCATCCGTGTATTTGAGGCCTAAATTAGGTGAAGCTATGGACATAAGTACAGGCATAATGATTTCCATGATATTTCAGATGTTGTATCTAGTCTTCCCTCCCCAATTGCATATACAAAAGCAATTTTTGAACAGGAAAAGTTTGCTCTATCAGGCACCATTGGTTCCAAATAGATTTCTTAATCTTTCCTTCCCTTTCTTTAGTCTAAAAAATTGAGAAATAGTCCAAAACATTTTATGAGATTGAACACCTGATTTTCAATTTCTTCAAGCTTGTTTGGGTAATACTACATTTTTATTAAAAATCAGTACTCATTCCACATTCAAAAATAGATCTGAGGCACCTTACAATAAAAATAGATTTAAAACACAGCACTTAAAATAAAGCTGAACTAATGCGTTATTGGTGGTTTGTGAATACAGGGAGCATTTTCTAGCTCTGCTTCTAAGCAAGGTACCCAGAAATCATTCTACAGTGCTCAGAGGATGCAAATATAACAAAAGAATATAATCTAGATTACTGTACAATTGAATGCAAGAGAGCACACCAGACTCTAGGTCCTTAGAAAGCTATAACATGAAATGAGAGTACCAAAAAAAAAAAAAAAAAAAAAAGTAGCAAGATATATCCCAGATTCAACCTTTCCTACAGTGACCTCTGCTACCCATGGAGTGCAAGCCATGATGTGTCTGTTGGTATGATAATTGCCTCTTTGCAGTTCTCTCTACTTTGACTTGAAACTCTTACAACACTCCCAACATCACAGTGATCTTAAAACATAAATGAATACATGCCGCAGTACTACTTAAAACCCCCCAATGCCTTCATTTACTGTGACCTCAAATGCCCTACATGTATACAACCTGACACTAGCTTCTCATCCTTACATCCTACCACTCTCTCCTTCTTCAACTCTGTTCTAGCCACTCAGGTTTTTGGTGTTCCTCTAATTATGTGAAAAGCCACTAGGCAAATAATCTTCTGCCTTAAGCTTATTTGTGGTTTTGTCACCTGGGGCATTTGTCCTTCTACTCTGCTCTCTCAACTCATCCAGAACCCCCTTGTACTGTCATATCCTCAGAGAAGCTTTCCTTGACTGTTCTCTCTTTACTTACTACTTCGTTCTTCCTTGTGGCCCTTATTTTCAACCAATATATGGCATACATTGATTTGTTAATATGATTTTTATCTAATTCCTTTTCTTAAATGTCCTCAAAGTGTTTATTTCACTGCTATATCCTCAGCACATAGTAGGTACTAAACAAATGACTACTTAATAAGTGAACAGACCTTTGGTTCACAGGAAATAAATGACTCTGCTGTTAGTTTATGGGGTAGAGAATGAAAGACACTGACTTTTTTCACAAATGTGGGAAGAAGGTGGAATACTTCCATTATCTCCCCTTCAGCCAATGAACTATGTTAGGCTTCAAAATAAGAAGGCAAGAGAAACACATTGTTTCATCTTGGTTTGTGATGCAATTCTAAATATGATGAAGTTGTTTTGATGACAATCTCTAATTGAATCGCCATCGATGAGGCCTCTTGTCTAGTTGGCCTCCAATTGTCATCTGTCAGTAAACCTGAAAAATGGGTCATAATAGCCCTTCATTTGTAAGCAGGTCTACATCTCAACACAAACTCAGGGATTGTGTAATCCAACATTAAGAAAAGAGGAAGGAAGTGACAAAGCAACATCCTTCAAGTACTGATATCAATGAATTAGAAAAATTACCCAAGAAAACAAAGAAAAATAGTATTTCAATACAGATCTCCAACATTTGCAGGGCTCAAGACAAGAGTGCAAATGGAGGCCTAAATATCATATGTGTAAATAGTTCGAAAATTGTAAATAAAAAAATCTATTAAATAAGGTATTTGTAATTCTCTGATCTTAACAAATATACCTTCCAGGGATTTACTATATGATTAAGTTCTAAATTATCATTTTTTAAGTGCTCTGAATTCCATGGTAAGTTTCACGGGGCATGGGAAGAGCTGAAGCATTCTTTACAAGCCCAGATCCCTTAGTTGCCATGAGTGACCTTGTAGGCACCTATGTGGCCATCCCTATCCTCATGCAGAAGATCCGTCCACACACCTTACAAACAATTGCTCTTTGGACACCCCTTAGATCTAAGGATTTATACACTGACAACAAGGTTTGCCCTCCAGAGAATGGACCTAGGGAACTAGTAGTTGCAGGCTACCTGGAATCAAGCTAGAGACAGCTGGGCAGAGAATTCTGCAGTCATGGGTACTCACAACATAAAAGGTGGGTGAGGAGGAGCATAGCTGAAGGAGGGCCAGAATGGGGCCCCTCTAGCGTACGAGGCCCAGGGCAGCAGGCCCTCTCACCCAGGCCTAAGTGTAATATGGTCTGGTGCTAGTCAGACTCTTTCTATACATTAGTTAAAAAAGGAAGGCAAAAGGTATAGAAATCAAACACGATACATTGGCCATATAAAGTAAATGCAAAATTCAGGAAAAAAAATCACATTATTAATTCTTGAGAACTTGAACGATGTCATGGAGCTAAATTACAATAATATAGTAGATTGAACTGTAATACTGAATATTTAAGTCAGCACCTCAAGCATTATATAGAAGAACTGGCATGGAAAACAACATAGACTGGAGTAACACACTCTGAAAATACTTAACATAAACTGGGAGGTGAACATTTTATCATATTTGTCTTTCCTTTATCCACCTTGCCTAGTGGCTTATCACATGTTCGACTCTTAAATATTTAGGTAAAAAGTAAATGAACAAATAAAAATTAAATTAAGGAAAAGGTGAGAGAAGATGAGAAACAGAGAGAGTATGTAATCAGAGTTTTGAATCAACATAGAAATGAATTAGAATTGGTTATTAAGGACATAACTGAAGAAGTTATTTTAAAATTTAGTTAAATTTAGCAAGAAGAAGCCATTATTAAAGCATCTTATCTCGATTCTTTAATTTTATAGAAAAATAAATTTTTCAAACTCTCAGAGTGAAAAAACAATATATTATTTTGAAAGAAATCAGTATGAAGAAATGCATAGTTTTTCTGCAATGAAACAGAATAATACTACGAATGCAAAGATGATTGTTATAAAGAATATATGTAAACACAACACACTGATCTTAACCAAAACATCATAAACATCATATAATTAATTTGGGCCAAAAGATATTGATAGTTTTTTTTTTTGTAACGGTAGCTTTTAACACTTGCTCCTAATAAAACCAGTGGAAATAAGACTAGAACAGTCTAATAGCAAAGTGCCTTTTTAAAATGAAAAGTCATGTTCTCAAAGGAAAAATTCTTAAGAAACTCCTCTTAAATCCAGAAATGAAATTAGTGCTCAGTTTATTATTATATTATATATAATATATAATTATAATATATTTTGTATTTCCCATAAAATATTTTTTAAATAAAGGAAATAAACATAAAGGATATTTGGTTAATTAATTTTTATTAATGCCCTTGAGATATAGATATACTTCATATATATTTACACACACATATACATATACACATATGCACACATATTTGAAATATGTTTGCTCTGTATCTTGTATTGTTGAAGAATAAGGTGATTCACAGATTCTACCTTAAAATCGGGATATCTGATACCAGGAGCTAAAATAAAAAATACGTTGTTTTAAATACTAAAATTCCTCCCATGTTCTTTATGGAAAAGCAGATATATTGGTATATCAATATTTATATTGGTTTAAAATGAGGTCAGCTTGAGAATCTGCAATCGATTTATACCTTTAAGAATTTCCTTTTTCAAAAAAAATGAAATAAGGTTTTTATATTTTTTATAATGATAATTATGACATGAGATTAAACAACGTAAAATAAGCATAGGGTGCAATTACCTAAGATTTTCCTTGATTAAGTACTTTCAGATTACTTTTAAGATAACAACGTTATTGCCCATAATATACCATACATCCATGTATTATTTTATTGTTAAAAACTCAAATTCAATCATTTAAGATATAAGCATTTTTCTTAAAATATATTTCCTTTTTACAAATCAAGGAGATCTGTAAGGGTGTCACCAGTATTCTTAGGCAATAATTTTGGTTGCCTGCATTTTGCTTAGTGTTTTTTGATAAATCCAATAAAGTGCTAATATCATTCTCTACTTGTAGGCTTCAACTTGCAGAATTATTTAACATTAAACACAATTTGTATAAGCAAATCACTATTCAGTAACATGCAGGGAACATAATCAGTTGCTTGATTATACTTCAGAGTATAAAAGCATCGAAGGAAAAGAGAATCAAAGAGCTATGACAGAAAGAGAAGGTAAGAAGGCTTTGTTGTGGGGGGAAGTTTGTATTTAATATTCTCATTTTGAAATAAAATTTTTCAATTTTCAGCTTTATAATGAACTACAGCCAATTATTTCGCATAAACACTGATAAAAAAGAGCTGTCCAACTGTTCAACATTTGCTCTACTAATTGAATGATCAATTATTCAAATAAATTATTCTTCCTATCAAGCCCTAAAAAAGCCCCAGATATAACACAGCATGGAGCAGCAAAACAACCAAATCCTGATAGAAATCTAAATCTTTAAAAAAAAAATAATTTTAATTGGGCTAAAATTTATGGCAACTAGAAACTGCTTTGGCATCTCATGGATTCTGATCTTTCCTGAGACTGCTAATCTCACCTTCTCATAGTCTATTTTGCTGATTAATTCATTGGAAAGTATCACTGTGTTTCTTAAGAACATGCACTTTGTTAGGTAATGGGTTTTAATGATTAGTCGAAATGCACTCCTTCCTTGCCAGCAAAGAAAGACCTCCCTAAGTTATCATAGCCCCAAGAGAACTTCCTAAGGAGTGAGGGTCAGAGCAGTGGCAAGGGAATTCTCAACTGACAGATGGCAGATGTGTTCTGCATTCATGCCCTACATTTAGATGGATTAATAGTAGCTGAAGGTCATTCTGTGGATTTGCTCTTTTAAAGGCAAAATAACTTTTAAAAGACTCAGACTGCATGTGTAAGCAGATACTATCTATAATGTTCACAGTATTTAGGATTCCTTCTCCAAAAGTGATTAGCTTTAAGTATTTCCACATGCATGTAAGAAGAAGGGCTCACACCACGGGACTGGGTTTATCTCTCATAATTATTTTCACACACAGATTCTGGATAGTAGTGTTTTGAATAATTTTCACTTTGTCATACCTTATATGTACACCTATATTCTTTTATTTTTTCACTACTTCTGCTTATGTCTAAAAGCCATCTAGTTATAGAAACTCAAGATTTAGTAGTCTATGTACATAGTGGCCTTTCGTTGTCAGGCCATACTCTTCTCCAAACTAAGAATAATCTAATGGGAATGAAAATTAAAGTTTTTAGAATTCGTATTAGTTTGCAACTGAATTGTCCAAATAAAAAAGATATAGTAAATGGAAAGTATAAACCAATTTCAGAATAGAAACTAAATATCAGATTCTCAGAAATATAATCTATTAATGGGAGAAATATTTACTAAATTGGGCAGAATTTTATCTCAAATCAGACTAGATTAAGGACTGATAAAAGGCTTTGTAACTGTAATGATTTTTGATATTTTAAGACTATCATAGCTGATGATCACTGCAGAAGTTTAAAAAAATCTAATTTTTTGCATGTACAAATAAATAGGAATTATGTAAATCCCAGTTAGTAACAGCTTCCTGTAGATAGCTTGTGGAGAATTTCTAGGATGTAAGCATTGCAGGGGTGGGGACTTTGTCACAGTACCTGCCAGTATGTGGTATATCATAGGCCTCCCATAGATATGAATGAATGAATGAATGAATGAATGAATTAGTCCAGGTAGATAGAACAATTTCAAACTGCCCTTAATTGTTCCTTCATAGTAAATTTGAGGGCAAACATGTGATTTTAAAACATTAGATTAAGAATCACAACTCCTAAAATTTTACATCAGTGACTCCTTGTGAATACAAAACACAATACCTTAGGGTTATTTAAGGTTACTTAAAAGTGGTTAACTTACTGACTGTGTTATGTTTATAGAGAAACACTAAATTTTCTTGATAAAACCTGGAAACTTCAACTAATATTTTACTAGTGTTCTGTTTTAAGATTTAACCCAATTGGCCACATGATAATGTTCTTGGTTTGAAAACTTTAAAATTATTACTTGTTTTGCAAGTAGGAACTAAATATTTGTCCTGAGGATAGTTTTATTGGTTCTGATTCACATAATTTAAAAACTACTGGAGAGCAGGGGAAAAAAGATAACTGGGGCTAGGAGTAGAGAGACAATAAAGAAACAGTCTGATCAATAATAAATAGGATACTAAGAAACACCCCAGAGACTACATGCCTCCAAGTTCACTTAAGTCTTAACGTACTTTACATTTCAAATCATATCTCACAGAACAAGTGATAGGATTACACTGCTAAATCCATAAGCATTGATTTTTGTCTCAGTCACAGATGCATGCTGTGCACTATTGAAAAATTTGCTAAAACAGGTTTATGCCACGCAATGACTAACATGTAGCAAACACTATTTCTATAAACTTATTGAAGACTTTAATAAGCAATTATCTAAGCTTAAGAAAACATAAACTACATTATATTATGCAAATTCCTCTCTGAACATGCTCATGAAATTTTCCTATTCCTACCATTTTTCATCATTACAGAGGCCTTCCTATTCCCCAAGTGGAGTATCCTGCTTTCTAAAAATCACAGCACACATGTGTGAGCTTTCAAAGTGTTTTTAGGAAATATCCCCAGTAGACTCTGGAGAGCTTGCCTTCCGGTCAGAGAAAGAAGAAGCGCTCAAATGGGCTATTATTTTCACTGATAGGTTGACCCCATTCCTTATGGAATTTTGGATTTAGTTTCACATGATTTAATTTCACATGGTTGTAGATCAGTGCTCTGCAGCCATCAGAATAACAAGAACTTGGCACTTCTGAGGCAAAGATAAGGACCCTGAGAGAGTACAAGCCTAAGAGAAGGAGGTGACAAGATGGCAGTGCTGCCTCATAGCTTTGTTGGTTTTGTCAATACTCTCAGAGAAGGGTTGTTATATTGAGCTACTAGATGTAAAAGAATCATGAAAAGTCACTGAAAGACTTGTGGCTTGATGGCAAAAATGATATGTGTTATTACAGCACTTGTTGCATTTACCGCTTTGCTGTACTACTATGCTGTTACTTCTTCCTTGCTATTAGGAAGCTTTCTGAAACATTCTCTTTAAAGTTTCTGTTTTGAAAATTCTCTTCGTTCCTAACTTTATTTTCATACCCTCTGCGTTGACTTAACTCTCCTTGATGAAAGCAATACTATTTTGTCTCATTTTCTCATGCTCCAACTTCTGTTTTAGCTATATTATCATATCTAGTTACTTTCCACGTACTTTAAACGTATTTTAAAATTTATTTTTATTTTAATGTTTAAGCTAATATGGAATATTTAAATTTATTTAAAAATAAAACCAAGGTTACCAATTTGCATTTATATCTCTTTAACATGGTCAAATTTTGATGAAATATAAATAATATATTAGAAAGAACACTTAATTTACCAATATAATTATTATTACAAATTATTCTTTTCCTTATGTCCTATATTTCCTTATATTCCTATGTGACCATTTTTAACATAACTTCTTAAAATTAGTCATTTACAAACAAAAAATAAAAATAAGCAAACAAACCCTGCAAAATGAATCTCCAGATTTGCTGTGATGCTTTTTCCCTCACTCTTCTTTGCATGTGTGACAAACATTCCTTTTGTGAATATCCTGGAGTAAAACTACACTATTTTTTCATAATTCATTAAGTGATCATCCCTAATTTTTATGATTAGGCATTTAGAATCAAATTTTGCATGTAGCTAATAGCTCTGAGCCCACTTTAATTAACTTAACCTTATTAAAGAAATGATCTTTCTCCCAGGAACCACATGACCAGGGAAATGTTAAAGTTAATATTTTGTTCAATTTTCCCATACCATTTTAAACTCTTCATTCTAATAAATATTTTTATGTATATCATTTACATAAGAGAGAATTTTACATGGTACACAGACGAAGGAAGCAAGATTCTTAGGATTTAAATATTTTTTAAATTCTAATACCTAATATCATTACTGTTTATATATATTGTGTTTCTTCTTAATGAGCTTTTTATTTTAGAATCCTGTTTTTAAAATTTTTTATGGCACTGCCATCAAACAACAACAACTTGAATTTCTTATGGGCATGGAATGAGTTGTATGCTTTGCTTCTGATATGAACACTCGTCATTACTGAACACCATAGTGCTTCTAAGAGAGCCACTTTGAAGAGATACATCATGGAGCTGGTTGTGTTGATTGTATATTTCTGTGAAATTATTCATGAAGGTGTTGAATGACTTGAAATTTACAGCAGATCTACTGTGAAAGGAAAATATGTGTATGAGTGTGGGTGCCATGCTACTAGAAGAAAATGAAAATGGAAGCAGAGACTGTTCTTTTCTTATATCTTCTTATTTTATCTTTTCAAATAAACATGCCTTTTCTACCTTTGAGAAAAAGAAAATCCACGCCTTCATCACCATACCACCACCACATACATCCTTGTCTCTGATAGAGTAATCTTGAGTAAAACTAACTTTAATAAAAAAAAAATTATATTTTGAAAAATGTGTCTAAAGCTAAGACATTAGAACGTCAAATTACATTGTACGACTTAATTATTTGACACTTTACATTTTGAGTGTTTTACTGTCAATTATAGTATTTTGGAAATATTGCATAAAATATTGTGTATATAGTAGTCCCCTCTCATCCACAATTTCATTTTCTGTGGTTTGCTACCTATGATAAACTGTGGTTAGAAAATATTAAATAGAAAATTACAGAAATAAATGATTCATATGTTTTAAATTGCACATCATTCTGAGTAGTGTAAGGAATTTCTGCTCTGTCCTTCCAGGATGTGAATCATCCTTTTATCCAGAGTACTCACACTGTAGATGCTGCCCACCCCTTACTCACTTAGTAGCCATTTTGATTATAAAAGTGCTTGTGTTCAAGTTTATTTTACTTAATAATGGCCACTGAGCACAAGAGTAGTGATGCTGCAGTTCAATTCAGATATGCCAAAGAGAAGCTGTAAGGAGTTTCTTTTAAGTGAAAATGTAAAAGTTCTTGACTTAATAATGAAAGAAAAAAAATTGTATACTGAGGTTGCTGAGATCTACGGTTAGAATGCATCTTCTACCTGTGAAATTGTAAAAAAAGAGAAACAAATTCATGCTAGTTTGCTGAGACAGAAAGAGAGAGACAGAGAGACAGTATTCACATAACTTTCATTACAGTATATTGCTATAATTGTTCTATTTTATTATTGTTGCTAATCTGCTAATGTGCCTAATTTATAAATTAAACTTTATCATAGGTACATGTGTATAGGAAAAACATAGTATATATAGGGTTTGGTCTGAGGTTTCAGGCATTCACTGAGGGTCTTGGAATGTATCCCCTATGGATAAGGACTACTGTACACTTACCAACTACCTAAATGGCAACCTAAGTGCTTAGATATTAAAAAAAAAAAAAATACCCTGCTAAAACATTTAATGAAAACTATAGAATTACAAGGCTATTAAGATATTCAGACAATGGAGGCTTCTCATGTTGGTATGATATGAGTTTAATAGTGCTTGTCTATTGACCAAAACATACTGGGGATGTAGGCATGCATCTTTGTGTGTGTGAGGGACAGCTCCTTGGTAACAGACTGTTACTAGAAGAAATGAAAACCCAAACTCTAGGATTATTAAAGCATCCACCTGCAAACTCAGAAGATCCAAACGAAGCTGAGTAAAAATCTGGTTTCTGGGTTTCCCAGACAATCTGAAATTTGTGCTGATGAGTGAGTTCAGGTTAAGTGTGGCCTGTTTCAAAGCCCAGTGTCAGCACTTGGCAAATGTAAAGTCTTTTTACCAGCATCGTCATCTCTGACTTGCAAGAATATATTCCAGGTTTTGTGGGACCTTAAGCTTAAAGAATTTGAGAAGCATCATAAGAATCCAAAATCATGTATATAAATTTGAATACAAATTAAGTTTTTTATTTAGAATGAGAAGAAAGTCAAGAACAAATTAAAAATTGGAAAAATGGCAACTATCACAAAACACAAAATTCAAAAAGCAACATTTTTTTCTTAACTAAACTGCTTGTCACACTTCTGTAACACTTTTTTCTTGAATTTATTTTGTTGTCCACTCTTTGATGGCTTTTCCATGTGACAAAAGTCTTGCATTCAGTATGTATTAATCTGGCGTGTCTCATTTCCCCAGGTTAATAACATCCTATAGTTTCAAGTGTGTAGTCCATTGTCATGTTGGTCTTTGAAACATTTTTAAAGCTGCTTCCCTTTAGCTTCTTATTCCTAAGCACAGTGGTTGGTTCTACTTTTGATGGCATGTGGCACTGTTCTGGTTAGTATACCTACTACAGTAAATCACTCTTCTCAGTTACACAGCTCAGCATATAAGACAAGGGGCTTATTTTCGTAGCCACCACTGGCTTCTCCTTGTCAGAGCTCTGATATCTCTCTTGACTCCACTGCCACTGGCATTTCTGGCCTTTCCTTAAAGCAAGTTGGGATATGGAATGGGGATCTGGCACCTGAAATGTATTTTTAAGCAGAAAAGAATATGTGATAATTACGAGGGATGAGAAATAACTTTGTGTACTTTGCTTAATATTAAAAACACATAGAAAATCTCACATTCAAAAAAGTGCTTTCCCAAATTTGGGAGCTGGAAACATCTTTATTCCTTTTAATTTTCTTAACATTTTTTGGCCCGCCGTTTGAAAAACTTCCATACGAAAACATAACATACACATTGTCCAAAGATCTTTTTTCTTTGAAGTCACAATCATCATCTTGCCTATTTGATTACTTCTAGTACTCTGCGTGAGAGACAATTTAGATATGTTCTGTGGCGTTTTGCATAAATCAATCTTTTGGGAACCGATAAGAGCTTAGCTTTTAATCATGCTTATTAATATATGAGCAAACTGGCACTCAAAAGGAATTCATAAGGCATAGGTGACCCGTTTCCTAATTTGGCTAAGTACATAGTACAGAGTCCCCAGATGGAGAAATCTGCTATCTGCTTGTGTCCCCTTTTGGCAATGGGCTAAATAGCCTTGCCATCATTTGATTCTAAATTGATTCTCCTACTTAGTCACGGCTTTATCAATGCTTGGCTGAATGTAAGGCTGGAAGTGAGTGACTTCCTCAGGCTGCACTGCTTTTGATGGGTTAGCTGTCAAATGCTCCATTGTCCAAATTACACTGCTACTATAGATTTCCTGCTAAGAAACAATTTTCTGTTGCACTGGCTATCAGTCTTGTGGGCTGTGTTAGTTTTGGGGTATCACAATCTGATTAACTTACTGCAGATATACAGTTCCTGCTGTTGCTTTCCCCAAATTTCCATTTACATTATTGTTAGTAGCATATGATAACAGAGGCTCTATAAAAAAATATCCTGGAATGAACAGTAAGCAATGCTGCCATAGCTTGATGCAATATCAAAGCTGAAGATAAGTGTAAAAATAACAAATAAAAAAGAGAAGAGGAGGAAGAAAAATAAGCTAAATCATCAACACTTTCTCATGTTTTTCTTCTTCCAACAAAGGACACAAAAATTATCTGATATATATTTACTTTTAGCCAAACATCTTTTTCAAAATGATAAACAGTTACAACGGGTAAGCACTACAAACTGTATGTGCATGAATTTTATTGTTATTGTTGTTAAATGCATTAAAAACAGTGGGATGTTACACACAAATCTCTTTTGTTAATATAATGTTTTCTCTTTTATAAAAACTATTCTCGTAATAGTCATCTTCAAGATTTCTGTTTTGGTATGTTAAGACTCAATCATCACTTTACTAATTCAATACAGCAACTTAATGGTGAATCTGTTTACCTTTTTCTAACTGTTTATTTATATAAATAATGAAAAACAGCATACCAAGATGATTTCTGTGATAAGGAAAATGCCAGGCTGCTTACTACTTATTCAATCTGAGGGAATTGAGCGCCAGACTTAATTTAATCATTGCATTCAAGACAGGACCAAACATCAGTACTAATATTGCATTCGTGATGATATTGACATCCATATTTGCTAACTTAATTGAAGCACGACAACTAGCTCTAATATAAACTTCTCAATTTCTAATAAGCTGAGCCATGGACATTCTCATTACACTGGGAAATAACTGTACACGTAACTTTTTCATCTTAATTCTCAATAAGAGCCACTGGTTTCTTCTTCACACCAGAATACTCAAATTTGTTTCTTTCATCTTACATTTAAAAAAAGGACTAGGTGCTTTCAAAACATTATTTTACTTTAGTCAACTAAACATTTTGTAAATAGCATTAATTAATTTACTTAATAAAGTATATTAAATGTATTAAATTTGTGGTATAATATTGAAAAATGATTTAATCTAAAAGGAAATAACTAGAAAAGTATGTTTCACACAGACTTTATTATATATAACTAATTATATATATATATCCCAAATATATATGTAACATATATATGTATATGGAGAGATTAACACAGTTGACCCTTAAACACGGGTTTGAACTATACCAACCCACTTATTTGCAGATTTTTAAAGTAAATACTGTAAATGTATTTTCTCTTATGGTTTTCTTAACATTTTGTCTTCTCTAGCTTATTTTATTATAAGAATACAGTATATAATACATATAGCATACAAAATATGTATTAATCTACATTTATGTTATAGGTAAGGCTTATGGTCAATAGTAGGCTATTAGTAGCTTAGTACTAGGGGTGGTAATAATTATATAGTGATTTTTTATTTCATGGGAGATTAGTTTCCCAAATCCCTATATTATTCAGGGGTCAACTGTATATACATATTTTTTTTCAATAGCCTTTATATAAAAGCCTGTCAATGTTATGGTTAAGAAAAAAACTGAATATTGTCCCAATATCAAGCTCATCTCTGCTTACCTGCTTAAATTAACTTCATGTGGAGAATATTTATTGAGTAATAGTTATGTATTTGGTTCTGTGCTTGGTCTTGCAAATACAACACACTTATAGTCTTTGTTCTTACAGAGTTCACAGTATAATAGTGATTGAAAAAACAATTACAGATAACAGAAGTTAAAGCAAAGGGAACAAATCGTGCATGCAAGGGAAGAGTCAGAAGAGATTATGTTTTAGCAGAATCTTGAAAGAAGACCTGGTTAGGAGGGCAAGTGGGTAAAGGACACTCTATATGCTTGCCATGTTGCAGAAGAAGTTCAAACCAGGGCAGCTGTGAAGAAGCACAGGAAGTTTGGTATAGCTGGAACACAGGATGCATGTGCATGGTATGGATAAAAGCTGCAGAATAGATAAGGGCTTGGAAGGTGGAATCAAGAAATTGAATGAAATCCTGGCAAAAGGGCATTAAGTAATTCTTCAGAGGAGAGTGACAGGTCCAGATTTCCATTTAAAAATAATTACTCTGGTGGTTGTGTGGAAGAGGGATTGGAAAGGGTAGAAGACAGAAAAGGAATAGGTAGGCAGGAGGATACTGCAAATCTGGTGAGAGGTAATGGAAGCCTGTATCAAAACAGTGGCTTTGGAGATGAGAAAGAAAATTTAAAAAATCCTTAAAGGCTGAATTGAGAAGATTAGATCTTTGATTGGATATGGGTACTGGACGAAAGAGACAAAGTGTCTGGCTTGGCTGACTGGTGCTATCAATAAATTAGACAAAGAATGTAAGAAAAGAACAGAACTTTAAAAGGGGAAGAGAAGAGCTTCCTACATTGCATTTGTGCCCAGAAGGAGATTAGGGCCCATTTGAAAGTGGCAGTGGGAGATCTCGCTGAGTGAAGTGAAATGTCTTCAAACACTGTGGCAATAATGGGTTCCTTGTTTTTATCATGTGTTCGTTCACTCACTGATTTGTAGATTATCAATTAAAGGAAGAAAAACTTTCATGCTCATAAAGATTTCATCTTATTTCAGACATGCTCTAAAAACACAACTGTGCTGTCCATGATTTGTTCCCTATGGTGTAGATACACTGGATTTTTCATACCTATAGAACCTGTAGATTACAATTTGCAGAAAGAACATTTAATATTCTATTGCTCAATATCATTTTGTTCTTGTATAAAATTTATATTTTCATTAAAATTTATTTTATCATCACTAAACAAGTAAGAACTCAAGCCAAATGACTTTGAATGATCCGTCATAGAATATAAAAAACAGAAATTTTAATAAGTGTTTTATTTTAGGGTACTGCCATTAAAAGTATCAGAAGTTTCCGTTGACAAAAAAGTACTCATAAATTTGTAAATCTTCATATTCTTAAAACAAAATTATTATGTTTACTGATGGCTACCCAAACTTTATCTCCAATGCTGGCCAGTGGCTCAAAGTCCAGTCCCATGATGCCAACTTCCAGTAGACAACCTATCTGGATACCTTCCTGGGACCTCAAATTACACATGTTTAAGAAATGCAACTCCCTAGTCTTGTTTTTATTTAATACCTTTTTGAACTCTGCTATGTCAGAAATTTTTTCTTTGGTCATGTTTCAGTAATCATCTGAGAAAAATCAGGCTATATTACGATAACAATTTTTGCATAAACCAAAAACTAAAAGTTGCTCAGAGACTGAATAAGGTTTAAACAAATTAGAAAAATCCAAAGCCTCAGTTCTCGCCAAAGGACACCTAAGAACGTTTTCGCTACTTAAAGAATCTGTTAATGATGCCAATGTTACTACTGGTATCCAGTCTAAATCTTGTCTTGGCTCATTTCCAACCACCTATCAATTTCAGTGTCTAGCTCTGTAATTTTTCCACTGTTTTTTTTTTTTCCCATCCATTTCTTCATTTCCCCCTAGCACAGTCTTGTATTATTAAAACCAACTTCTATTGGTCTCTTTGACACTACTTTCATGCCCACATACACTCTCTACATATCCTGTTGGCTGAGAATTCATGTCTCTACTTTTTTTTTCAGTCTTATCTCTTTCTTTACTAAAACACTGATCTTTTGATGCACTCAAATATTTCTTTCTTCTGAGCACACTTAGCATAGCTTCACAGTTTGAACATGAATGCCTTTGATCATTTCACTGTCTCTATCTGAAGCCCTCTGTTCTCTATCTAATGCCTGTTTACCTTTGAGATGCAGATTATCTTTTAGTCTCCCTAATGGTGATAGTCTTCTTAACAAATACAAGCTTCTGCAGGGCTGAGACTCTCTAGTCTCTTTTGGGGACAAGAATGTTGACAGTAGGAGACATCATGGCCATGTCCTCACCTTGTGGTGTGGAATGAATGCTGGAGCTGTTCCTATCTCCCAACAAAAAGGTCCTCTTATGCTTAATTTAATGTGGTAAAGTATTTTTTTTTCTCTCAATGAGGATGTTCTTGTCAATTTTAATGGACATTTATGTGGGTTATAATCCAAGATTTGAAACCTATACAAGAAGTCAACAAAATATAAGACATATTATCAAGGCTCGGACATTTATGGCAATGTTTAAACTAATCTAAACTCTGGTCTTCTAGAAACACTTCTCTCACTTCTTGCATAAGTAAAACATGAAATTTAAAGAATAGTAATTAAAATCAAGAAGAAAAACATTTATATGTATTCTAACTCATAGAGAAATAATATTTAAAAGAATGCATTCACATGTTTTATGTGACACAGTGCCCTATTTGTTTAAATTTTATATTTTTAAGAATAAGCAGCCATATCTTAAATTAAATATCTTGACATTTCTAATCTTGTGCCACTTTCTGACCTAGTTCTACTTTTAAAAAAACAAGTGCTCTAAAATTCCACCCAAATGCAATGCTAAGGATTCAATATTAACAGTTTTAAAAATAATGCTGAATACATTCTAAAGCCCTGTGTTTCTGCCATTGCTGACCTGACTATGAACTTTTGTTACCAACCCTGTCAAAAAACAAAATATTTTTGCCTGTGATAATGCGTCTTAAACAGCATTTTAGTGTAGATTCCCACTTCAGCTGACAGAAACTCCTTTCCTAAAATATTTTTACTTGTAATAACCTGATTATTTCAATGAATTTCTGTTCAATGGAAACTGCCTAAATGATTGACTATTCCTCAAAAGTATGGGAATGATTTCAAAATTATGTTTTCAAAGCAGTTAGGTAGATAAGCAAAACCCATAAGAAGTCTGTTTAAGAGATAGATAGTTCTACATTTGTTCCAGAAGAATATTTTTCATATTCAGTGAGTAAGCGCATTTGCTTTAATATTAAAAACTACCTACCAGTGATGATCTATTTTTATGCAAACACTATAAACATTACACATGCCACATTAATAATAATAATACAGAAAAAGGTTCTGAGAAATAGGAGTTCAGGAATATGAAAGATTATGTAAATTAAAAAACAACCAATAAGAACAACAATACGACAGCAAAGAGAACAGTAATTTACCAATCCAGCGCTACATAAAACTAGCAAATGAACTTCATGATGTTTATCTTTGCTATAATTTTCAGAACATAAAATCATACCTTGATTAAAAGTCTGATCTATTATTCATAGAATCATTTCGGAGAATTTGTTTATAAAGTCTTGTTTCAAAGCATATGCAAACTAGTCATCTTGGAGCAGGTAGGAATAGCAAAATTCTCACAGTGAAACTGATCAACAATTCCTTTGCTTCTTAAGAGAAACACTTGCACAGTAATTAAATAACAATAACAAAATGAAATTGAGCCTCTCCTTTTTGACTTTACCGTGGTCATGCACAATAGTTGCTTTTCCTCTCAAAGTCTGAGTATAGTTTTAAAGTGAGAAGATGCCTATAGTCCTAGCAGTCTTTATAATAATAATTCATATTCTGAACATCTACTCTGTACCAGGCAGAGGGCTGAGGATATATACTCATTTAATTCTCTAACAACCCTAGTAAGTAGATCTTATTCTGATCTCCATTTCAGAATGAGGAAACTAAAGGTTGGAAAGATGAGGTAACTTGGCACAAATTCACATAGTTTACATATAACTGGTGAAATCGTGGTACAAGCACAGCCAGCCTGACACCAGAGTCATGCTCTCCATTCCTTTGCTATACCATATCTCTACATGGCCTCAGACACCAATTTTTAAAAAACTAATTGTAATTTATAAGCCTACATTTTATAAAACAAAATATTTTCTAGAATCTTCTAGGTAAGAATTCACTGTACAATTAAATATTTTTTCTCTTTTTTTTTTTCTCTTCTCTTCTCTTCTCTTCTCTTCTCTTCTCTTCTCTTCTCTTCTCTTCTCTTCTCTTCTCTTCTCTTCTCTTTTCTCTTCTCTTCTCTTCTCTTATTGACCAGGTACAGGAAATGCTGCAAAAAACCACCCTAAGTATATTCCATAGATCTCCCAGTTGGCAATTTGATAGGCTTGTTATTTAAAACACTTGTCCCTAATCATACTAGCGCAATCAAGTGAAAAAAAGCAGGTTACACTGTAAGTATTTAGAAAGCAGGACTCACGGATATACAAACCCACAAAGTATTCAAAGCCGTTGGAAAGGAAATCTGGTCAATTCAAGCACTAACAATCACAGTTAAAGCAATTTCCCAACATTTACCTTCCTATTGGTTTTTATAACAAATATTTTACTATTCAGTATGAAAAGGAAAATCTAAATATTTACTACAGAAAGTACATAACAGATGTTTGCATAATAAAATAAAGCATTGGTCAATAAAGTAGATGGGTAGAAGAGTTTTTGTCTCTTTTTTTCTACCACTAAATAGGAATAAGCTTAAACAAGAGCACTGCACAATTTAGTAGTAGAACTGTGCTATCTTATATAGTAGCCACTAACTATATGTGGCATTGAGCACTTAAAATCTGGCTAATATATTAATAAACTGAATTTTTAATTTTTATTTATATTAATTAATTTAAATTTAAAATTAACTGATACTCGAGTTACAGGAAAATTTTTAATTATCTTTGGTGCAACTTGGGTATATAAATTTACTTTTTCAAATGCAAATTCTATGAAATCAAATAGAGATCATGCATTTTCAATGAAAGTTTAGCATCAGAATTGATATGTACTATGGGTATAAAATACACATTGAATTTCAAAGACATATAAAAAATGTGAAATATCTCATTAATAATTTTAAACATTGATTATATGTTGAAATATTTTAGATATGTAAGTTAAAAATAATATTTAAGGTTAATTTTATCTGCTTCTTTTTACTTTTTAATATGACTTCAAGAAAATTTAAAGTTACACATTCCAGTTCTATTGGAGAGCTCTGTTTGAGAAAGCAAAACTCAAAAGTTCATTGCTTGTCTTGAAAATAGTTTAAAAGTTTGCCCTCAAACTTATGAAAATCACAACATTATTTCTCAATCATAATCTCCATTCCAGTTGTTGGACAGTAAGAAGTGTCATTCTAATTCTTTATTAAACAGAATCAACAAAAGAAAAATCACCTTGGACAAAAGGGAAACTGGGAGACTCGATGGGGTGTCTAACTCATTCCATTGCTCCAGTCACCACTTGTGGGGTAAAGTCAGGATTTGGTAAAATGCTTAGCTGGAAAGCAGCCAGGCAACTTATGCAAGGAAAATTTCTAACTTGTTAAAAAGCAGGCACATGTCCCAGAACTTCTAAACAGGAGATTTTGCCACTGGAGAAATCTCTGCATCATTCTCATTTTGGGCTTCTTTTACATTTTCAACAGATAAAGACACAACCTTAAACTTCTGAATCATTCCATTGGCATTTATCCTTTGGGTTACATTCTAAAGGATATAAACAAAACAGACACACAAGTAAACAAATGAGGTGGCTCAAAATGTCAAGAGGTTTGAATTGAGGTCCAAGTCCTGTGTAATGTGGAACAAAGGTCACTATCTCTCTGGGGCTCTTTCCTTATTCCCCCAATGGAGAAGGGGGGTTTCGTCATCTTGAAACGCTTCTTCTAGCTCTAAAAGTTGGTGATTCTAAATGGATTCTAAGAAGCTAACTCTTACAGAATGCTTTCCATTTTTCATAGCACCTTCCATATTTAATTCATAACAACCTGGTGACAGGCTTCTAACCTACTCTTGTACTGAGGAGAAATCTGAGAGACAAAGAGGCTAAATGTCTTCCAAACTGACACATTTTTGAAAATAGGAAGCCTGGGACTACAAGTAATCTAAATCATTTTCCAGTATGTTTTACTGATTGTCATTTTCTGAGAACTGCAGAAATTATGCTGAACAATTTTCATATATTAAATCATTTACAAGAGATGGGCTACACAGTCAGATAAGTGTCATTTCTGTCTAATATATCTTTCATTCTTTTCTTTCATTGTCAACACTACTTATTTTATATGTAAACTTAGAACTCAGTGAGACTATCTATTAAATATAGATAAAAACTATTTAGTAGACACTGTCATAACTATTTTAATGATGACAAATCTCTTAACTTTTTTCAAGTACTATGTTGTATAAACTGTGAAGTGAGCCAAGTTCTTTTGATGGGGGGAAAGGTACTTTTTAATAAGTACTCATAATATTTATTAATGTAGGTTGAAAATAAATTATTAATACATTTTTTTTTACAGAATTGTATGTTGGAGGCCTAGAAGAACTAAATATCTTTAAAATGTACCCAATTATCAACCAAGCCCCCCAACCCTGCAGAAACCTGTTTCATTATTGAATAATTATATGGTAATTTCTAACATATTCTGTGAGTCAGTAGAAAATAATTATGTGACTGAAACATTTTTAGGCTACGAGAAAATATTTAAATTAAAAGAATTAGTCATTAATTCACCTAAAAGTGCTATGACTTTTTGGCATAATTTAAACAATTGGCAGAGCAATTTTTAAAAATATATTATGATTTATTGTCAAAAATAAACAAATGTTAATTTCCACAGAGTGATTTTTAAGACAAGATTATTTAAACACTTTTCTAATAGACTGTTCAACCATAGAAATCTTATCACTGCAAAGTGATTAAAAGTGTCACAAAATAGAAAGATAATAGAATTTTAATTTATTAGATGTTTTAGAAATAAATTTAGCTAAACATATATTACTGGGTTGGAAGGATTAAAGCCACATTGACTTAAGAGTGACTATCTAAAAGTAAAAATCTCCCAGGAGACTATAAAGAAGATATATGCATCTCACATCCCCCCAGGGAAATTCCTTCAGACCAGCATGCACAGTATTAGATGTCCACAAATGCACCCTTTAACCTGGAAACAAAAGAGAAAAGAAACAGAAGGGATTTCTACCCCTGGGGAAACATAGTAAGTCATTGGCTTAGATTTATTGTACTGCTCTTCTATTATGTGTCACTTCATGATAAAATGCAAGGTGGGAGTAGGACAGATGGGGGAGTTAGATGGTTCAGAAGGAATGTAAAAGTCATGCCTGTTAACTGCAATGTTGTCTCCCCCACTGATATATTAAGAGTTATTATTTAAAAGAGATCATAGAATAAAACATAAAATTGTCGAGTGGACATCATTTGAATTTGTAACCTAGATGTACTTTTGTAACCTAATAATACTAGCTGACTGGAGAGTGCTGCTGGAGGAAGCAAGAGAAGAATATTAAGAAAAGCAGGTAAAAGACGCTTTCTATAAAATACTTGTAGTACACGCACTATGTGGGCTGGAGTGATAACTCACAGTACACTTACTCTATCTTAATGTTTTCCTGTATTACTTTCTAAATTAGTTATTCAAGTTGGCACTCAGACTTGATTAGAAAGTTCCACTGAGTAGCATTAACATTTCCAAGTGTTTAAATTTTTGTTGCTTCTAAATATTGAATGAAGTTATTATTTCTGTGGTCTAATTACCCACCCCCCACCTCTGAAATATGGACATGAGTGTAATTTTATCAGGTTTATGTGGAGAAGATTTAGCTTGTTGATATTTCCTTCCCATGGTCACTTATTCATTTGAAATTAAAAACCTAAAATGGACATTTTCTGATGTTTTATTATAGCCAGCTGTTCCATAAATTACAGACTTGTTTTTTCAAAAACTAGAATTTTAAAAGCAATTCCTAGACAACCTGCTTTTTTCAAGATCCCTTGCTGTGTGTCTCTCCTCTAGGCATCAACCCTGGAGGACAGTATTGAATGTAAATAAGATTAAAGTTATGATAATGATACTCAGTTTTAAAAATCTATTCTCTTATAGTTTTATTAAGAGTCAGGAAAACAAATGAAGATGTATGGCTGGGTAGCTACGGATATTTTATCTGTAAACCTCTACCGAGTACTACTGATGTACTGCCATTAGTGATGCTTTTGTTGTACTGAAGCTCTGATACTGTGAAATAAATCTATTTTCTGAAGTATCGCTACATCATTTATTTTGAGTTAGCTAAGCTTGACTTCTGTGCCCAGCCTCTTTCTGAGACTTCTGTCCACTCCTGAAGCTTTGCGAATAATTTGTGAAGGCATCTGAAATCTTACTGAGGCAATTTTTTTCCCTAAGGCAAGTTTTGAAAGGTAGTCATGAGAACTCACCAACTGGGGGGAGCTAACTGTGTAGTTAGTCCCCCTTTCTACTAGAAATAAATGTCTTTAATTGGAAAACTCCTTCTGGTAGAACACGAATTGACCTTCACCTACCTTATCTGCCAAAAGATGAAAACTATAGTAAATGAGTTCACTTTAACAGCTAAAAATATAAAGCAACATTTTTTTAATTGATTTCCAAAGATAAGTGTTGGATTGGGCTGAAAAGGCTCAATACTGCGACAAGTAACTTCCAAAATATTTCTTTACATAAATCAGAAGGGATGACAAAACATACAGTCATAATTCTGAAAAGATATTTGATATGTATATTTTTTTCTCATCTGTCTTTATCTGGAATTATTTTTACCCTTTGTTAGCGTTATTCTGCTATTTGCTAGAAAGTACACTCTGCAACTAGATGCTGGTTCAAAGCAATTCACCAGCACAAACAGCACTAGAAGAATTGATGAAAAAATGAAATAAGAACCAAAAAAATGACCTCGCTCTCTTCTATTGCTAACACCTTAAACAACGGGCTGTGAAAATGGTTTCATTAAAAAATAACAAGCCCATGCTCACCAGGGGATAGATCGGGGCAAACTGAATCAAAAATTCCTCAATCATTGCTCAAGTAGGTCAACTAGAATTAATTCAAAGGGCAAAGATTCACAGCGAGCCTCCTATTTCCCACTAGTCTGCTTCTTCAGCTCTCCTCTCTGGCTAGGAGGTAAATGGTTCGGAGGAGCCCTCCAAGAAGGGCAGGTTATTTGGCTAAGCCTTTCTTTACATCAGTGAAAAGTGGCGTGGTGTCCTGTGTAGACTATTAGTGTGAGCTCTGGGAGTTGTCTACATTGAAATGCTAACAGACTGCTAATTGGATCCAAAGTTATTTGCTTTTAGCATTGTACTTCTGTGATTGTTTAACCTTATTACCTTACTTTTCAATAGAACCATTAATAGAGTTGGATGATTAAAATGCTGATCTTCATCACAGTAAAGCTATTTTTCTTTTGCACAAGTTTTAATAAAGCACAGTTAACTTTATTCTTATATAAAAAAAACTACATATTTTATTTTAAATATCAGAACAAACTTTCCTTAAGGAGAGCTTGAGAAGAATTAGCTCAGGTTAAATCTGTAGAGTGCTAAGTCTTAGTGTCCTTCATGATCTACGGGTATAGATGTCACAGAGCAGTCTCTTTTTCTGGCATATCAAAGCTAAAGAGTCTTCTACTTCAAACAAAATGCAGCATGGCATACTGCTTAATAAAAATACAGTTCTCATCTTTTGTACCAATTGAGGAGCTTACAGTCCTGAGTTTTGCTATCAAAAGCATCTCCGTTCCTCCCATGAAAAGCAGAGCTAAAGTTCCCTGAGTGCTCAAGGGTTTGCCACAAAGATAAACTACATCCATGCAGAGCTGGCCAAATAATTTGTGAAGGTGAGAGATCATAAAATTATGGGATTCCTTGTTCAAAAAAATAGTACGAATTTCAACATAGCAACAGCACAACATTAAACTAAAGGTGGAGACCTCTTAAGGACCCACACCCTCTGGTCGCACGCCCATGAAGCTGACCCTGTCTGCCTCTCACTGATCTCGAATGGGCATGCAGGTAGCTTTCAGGGCAGCACAATGTCTCTGCTTCCACCAAGAAACAGCTTAATATTTCTTTTAATCAGCCTTTGTGGTAAGAGCCCTATGAAATAACCTTCAGACCATTATAAACAGATAGCAGATAACTGATAATGGTGGCCAGGAGTTTTGGCTTAGGATAAACCCACAGGATATTACTCTGATGGTTTGTGTTTTTAGGACCCTGGGAAGCTCTGATGAAAGAGATTTCTCTGCGGAGAAAACATGTGCTGACACTGTAGATATCAGAACACTTGGATTCAGGACTTGGTACTCATTTACTAGCTTATGCGACCTTGTGTAAGATATTTCAACTCTCTTAATCTCCTTTTTCTCATCTGTAAAGTAAAGGATATCATTCCAAGGGTTCCTGGAATATTTATTAAGTCTATGAGATGAGAAAGGGAAAGAAGGAGAAGAGAGAGAGAGAGAGAGAGAGAGAGAGAGAGAGAGAGAGAGAGAGAGAGAGAGAAAGAGAGAGAGAGAGAGAGAGAGGGATCAACTGCATTTTTTTCCTCAAGGAAGGAAACATCTCTACTTTTAATGAGCATTTAATTCACAGAATAATGATGATGTTAATGAAAGTGATGATGATAATGACGATAATGATACTATGTGCCAAGCTCTGTTTAAGTGCTTTACACATTATATTTAGCTAACCACATATATATTTCATTCACCTAACCTTCATAAATACTTCATGAGGGAGGTACTATTATTATGCCTACTTTACAGGTAAGGAAATTGAGGCCCAAAAAGCTTAAGGATACTGACTTAACTAAGCTCCGACTATGTGCCAGGATCTATGGCAGAGCCCAGGGGTTCAGTGCATTCAGACTCTGGGAAGCCAGGAGGCCAAGTGCCAGTGAGAGGGCAAGAGAAAGAGGACAGATGCAAAGTCTTAAGTGTGTTCTCTGATGAGGAGTAGAATACAGAAGGAAAAGTAGTTTGACAAGTGAGAAGTAAGGACATTTTTTTTGAAGAAAATAGAATAGGTTCCATTCATGGTTCAGAGAAATACACAGGCATTACAAAAAGTGAGAAAGTCTAACAAATTCCAAGGTTAATAAATTGATGCATTTAAATTTTTGCTAATTGGTTACATTGTCAACTAAGCAAGTGTGGATATGAGCACTCACATTTGTTTTCCTGTTAATCTCATTCCACCAATTATTTTTAAGTAGTAACATTACAGAAAAGTTAGTAAGAAAACACTTATGCACCCAAAGGAGCTAGTTAATTATGCTCTAGACAAAGACCGAATTCCTTTATATCTCTCCTAATTTTTCATTAGATATTACACTAGCAATTAGTTTTCAAATAAACACCAAATATATTCTTCCAAAACAGAATAAAGTTTATTGGAAGGATACACTACAAGCAGATATTATTATGTGCCCAGGACATGACTGTTCACAACGTTACCAGTAATATCCTTAAAATTCAGTTCTTTGGACAAATGTGTAAGAAATGATGTATGACTTTTTACTGTCTTTCAAATCTTTAGACATGGATTTCAGGGAATAAAGCAAATTTAAATCAACTGTGCAAAGCAAAGAGTAGAGATCAGCTCATCATACAACTTCAAGACAACTATCAAAACTATTTCTTTAAAAGTCTCATTTATATTTTAGAGCAGTAGTATTATTAATTGTCTGCATTCTGCTCCATCTTCATAATTCAATGTGTCCAGTTCCACATCTGTTTCAGAAAATTGGCATCTTTATTGCACCCTCAGGACACAATTTCCCAATAAGAACTATCCAAATATAGCTTTTTAGTTGTTGTTTCCTATGTAAAATGCTACAGTGGAAAACATACATTTTGGCTCCCAAAAGGCAGGAAGAAAATTTATATCACTAACCATATGCAAAATGAAACAAAGGACTCCGTGCTTATAATCAAAACCATTTACCTGGATCATCAAAATGACATGGGTAATCTGAAGAAATTACCTTCCTAGAATTTTAGTGAAAGGTATCCTCTACTGCTGAGTAATTGAATCTATTCTGCATTTTATCAAAGTTGCAAACAAGGAACCATCATTCCCAGTTGTGACATCAGTTCTGCCCAATTCTGGTGGCCAGATTCTGTAAAGCATCTACCAAATTAGTGAGAATAATGGCTGCAATTTAGAAGTCTAACATCCTTCAATCCCTCATTATTCATTTGTTCAACAATTATTTGAGTGTCAGCTAAGCACAAAGCTATGAGTAAAATTCTATCATAGAGGAGAATGTTCCCTATTGAGTGTTTGTATCATTGTAAACCATTGTTGACCTGCTAGAACTGTCCATCTGAAAATAAAATGCGAATTTTAATTACTAGATTAGACAAAGTGATGAATACATACCTCCTGTTTCTTGTTTCTGTTGCAAATTATATATTTCTAGAAGACAATAGGGCATTGATTTTCAACCACAAGTAAACAAGGCATCTGGACTTTGCCTTAATGAGATAAAGTTTAGTCTGTGCTTTCTCAGTGGGAATGTTTTTGCTATTTAACTGGTAGCAAAAAAACTTCAGCAGCATGTCCTTTTTCTGCCAGCAGTGAATTCTATGTGGAAATGAGGTTGCTACAGAAACCTTTCAGATAGAAATGCAGCTTTAGGACTAATTAGATAAGAATCACAAGAAAAATATTGTTTATTGCTTGAGAGGAAACTGAAAACATTATCTTATTCCATGAATTTTCTGAATAATACAGGAAAAACATAGAACTTAGATTTTGTATTTCTCCATTGAAATCTTCCAAAATAAAGTCAATGAACTTTAAACATCTGTTTTTATGACAGGTCTTTCTAATATCTCAGAGAAAATTAGGATAGCAAATATGAATAGAAGAAGTATGTCGCCTGTAATGCTATGTCCCTAAAATAAAACTGCAGTCACTATAAAATAAGGAAAAAACCTCCATGTGACACAGGAATTATCATGCCAGAAACATGATTAAATACCAATTAGTTTAATTTAGGCAGAGCTGTCCCGAGAGACTACCAGACAACCCTCATCAACAGCTTCACAAAAAAAGCACTAAATTCCATACAACAGGTCAGAAACTTTTTAGGTTGTTGAGGATAAAAAAATGCAAAATATTTTTTTCTCCATTTGTTTTTCAAATTGTTTCATTCCACTTACCTGCTGAAAATCCTTCAATGGATTCCCATTGCTCTTAGGATAAATGGAAACTCCTTACCAAGGCCTGTAGCTTCTTCCTAACTCTTCATCTTCATGTATCCAGACAGTATCTCCTCCAGTTACTTGGGTGTTCTGCCAGTCTCCCTTATGGACTTAGTCTTTCCTGCCTCAGGGACTTTGCACTTCTGTTTTCCCTTCCTAAAGTTCTCTTTCCTTCCTCTTAAATAGCCTCTAGGCATTTTTCTGGTGGTCTAATAACATTTCTTTAGGAAGGCATGCAATGATCACCAAATCCAGAGTAGTTTTTTTCTTGTTATCCTCTTTAAAACATGAGTGGGCTTCCCTCATTAATCTTTTCTTCCTTAGAACACTGCCCCTGTGCATGCTTATGAGAAACTGTAATTACATATGGGAGTATGATTTTCTTTGTCTTTAATATTAGTCTTCTCCATTAGAGTATATGTTCCATGAGACTAAAGGGACTGTGTCTCCATTGTTTATCCCTAATCCAGCATGATGTCCACATATATTCACATATATATTTCAGGAAATAAAGGTTAACTTTTTAATCATCGTTCTTGGTACCTAGCACTGCTGCAAGTGAAAGTGACCAAATTTTTACATATGTATAGGCTATAGTGGACAAAACTGTTGTAGTGGACATATTCTAAGCTGATATTCCAATTAGTTACATCCTTGTACAATCCCCTTTCCTTGAGTGCAAGAGGCACCTGTGGCTTGCTTCTGATGAACAGAATATGGTAAAGATGATGGAATGTCTCCTCCATGATTAGATTAGATTACATAAGACTGTCTTAGAGGATAGTGACTCCTCATGTTGGCTTATGAAACAGGCTGCCATGCTCTGAGAGAGGCATATGGTGAGTAGCTGAGAGTAGCCCTCACCAATAGCCAGCAAGAAAATGTAGCCTTCAGTCCTATAGCCATAATGAAATAGAATATTCCAACAAACTGAGGGAATGGAGCCTAGAAATGGATCCCTCCAAACCAAGTCTCTGATGTGAATGTACCCTTGGACAACACCTGCACTGCTGCCTGTTGAGACTGAGCAGAGAAGCCAGGTAGCTGTGCCTGGACTCCTTACTTGCCAAAACTGTGAGGTAATAAATGGGTACTATTTTAAGCTGCTAGTTTTGGATTGCAGGGAGTTTTTAAAGGGATAATATTTTTACTAAAAGAAATGTGCTTTATTTCCCTTGAGATATAATTTTAAAAGCTTTTTTTTTTCTTGTTTATTTTCTGATTTGGGTATTTTGATTGGTTCGTAACTGAGTGCCTTCCTTGTGAACTATAAGATATAGATGCTAAATTGCACTTTTTTGGTGGGGAGTATTGAGCTGTTGGACAAAACATATACAGTCCAATAACAATACAATTACATAGTAATACAAAGAACTCAACATATATATTCAGTGCCTCTTCATGATATTTTTCTTCTAGTCCTCAATCTTGACCCAATGGGTTGGAACCCCTGCTTGTATTGAGGACAGAACAAGTGGCCAAGGGCTTGAGAGAGGTAAGGATGATTAGATCTGAACACACAGAGTTGTCTGATTCCTCCCTTCTCATATGAGGCCAGGAACATTATTTTATTCAACTGTGTATTCCCTAGATGCATAGTTAACATTCAAAATATATTGACTTTTAATCAAAGCCCAAGAGATATTAGAGTATGATGGGGAATGTCAAGGATAGTTTCTCGAAAGCATTATCTTATGCTGGTTCTTGAATATATGGACAACGTATTATTAGAGAGAAAGGAGAAATAGCTTTTTCCCTGTCTTTCTGCAATTTAGGTACCAATTATCTAGTTTTTTTCCCCTAAAAGCTAGTTCTAAAAATGTATCATTTGTAGTTTTATTCATTTTGTGAAATGTAATGCTACTAATGCAACATCTTCATTTAATTCCATTTCTACTTGTAATTTTTTTCAGAGTGCTTTCTAATCAGTGCTATTATGCAACTTAAAAAATATCATTTATGTTCCACTTTGCCAGTTATAATTGTTAAACGGATCCTTCCCCTGTATAGCATCCAGTAGATGTGCATTTCCAGGTGTCTCTCTGTTTGGGCCTGCCATCCCTGGACACTGAGGGCTTTGATGTAAAAGAAAGCTCTGGATATGGACAAAGCAGTCCTATGTTTTAGTCCAGGCTCTGTGATCAAGCACACTTCTTTCAGGGAATCATTTTGTATAATAAGCATAATCATTCTCTATTTGTTTATTTCTTAAAGAACTGCTTAGCCTTGAGGGGAATAAAAGCACATGCAAATCGTTCCCTGCTTCTAATCACTATAGACATTAAGGGAGAGAAATAAACAGATAATCCCAGCAGGCCTTAGAGGATTATAGTTCCTAAATGTTACAGGGAAGTTTGAGGACAAATTTATACAAAAATAATTTACAAGTTATAAAAACCTTCTATAGCTATGTAAATATACTATAACAAACAAGTATTTATTATCTATTTCATGATCATATCCTATACTTTCCTCCTTTCCACTTTAGTTCATGTTATTTCTCTAGATTATTATCTCCACTGAGCTAAATCTTTCTAAATCTATTTGAAACTCAGATTGTTTGGCAGTTATTTCTGTATAGTCTCTTAGTCAAAGAGATTGCTCCCTTTTTCTAAAGTTAAAAAGGAATCTAAAGTCTTTTTGAGACATTTCTTCTGTAGCCCTAACAGTGATCGAAATTCTGGGTTATTTATGTTTTCATGTATTAGGTACCAATTCTTTAAAACATATTGTAAGGTATTAAGATACCTTTTCAATTTGATGAGTACAAATTACTTCTATGTTCAAGAGGATGTCAAGAACTTTAAAGTCTTGAAGCCAGAGAGAGAGAGTTTTAGACAAGTGCACTAGTAGTTACTAAGTGGAACACAGGAGTTAAGAGCGGCAAGTATCTCAAAGAAAAAGAAGAACAAAAGATTGCATTCGGTTGGGCGAATCAGGTAAGGTTTCTCAGAGTAAGGCCTGGAAATAGGTTGTCAGCATTAATAAAATTTCCAAAGCCAGAGATGTGGAGTTGGCTGGGAAGAGAACATTAGGGGAAATACCCTGAGCAAAAACATGTTGGTAGAGCAATGAAGAGTGTGCTCTTGAAGTTAGCTTAATTGGAGCATGGCCCCTGTGAGCTGGCTGGGACTCACACTTGGGAACAAATTTAGTGTGATGGTGAAGAGAAAGCATTTAATTCAGCAGACTGTGGGAAGCCACTGAAAGCTTCTGTGTAAGGAAGTCAACAAGGCTCAATAAATACTAATATTTGTGTTTCACTTTACTACCTTTCAAAACCTTATTCTCCATTGGGAGCCATTATAAATAATTTAATATAATGTTTGTATTGTGGAAACAAAATAAATATATATTTTTCAAATTCATAGTCAGCTGCAGATTGATCACTCTATCACAAGTTCATTTTCTGGCCTAAGCCCATCTCCTTCCATTTTCCTCAGTGTCTATGTCACTATACTGCTCCATGAAACTTTTTAAATGCTTTGTTTCAACAATTTGCTTCAGGTCATAATTAAAGTAGGAAACACTGGTAAACTTCCTCAGTAGTGTTTCTTAAGTCATCATTTAAAGTTCTTTCTCATAGAGTAATCAATAGGAGGATATTTCCAAAGAAGCCAGCATGCCTCTTAGATGGATCGCTTTCCAGCAATAGTAAGCTACCTTGAGGGAAGGAAAGTACTTAGCCTCCTGTGTGGCAAGTACATTAGACATATATAACACAATAATTAAATTGATGAAGAGTCAATAGACTGTAAAGGGCTGGGAGGAAAAAATAAAAAAAGAACATAAACATTCCCCCTCCTTCATTTTTCTTTGAGAATAACTTTTATATCATCAACCGGAACAACAAATTAATAATGTAATTGTTCAGATTTCTGAAGTAATTTATAATATTTGCTAAACTTCATAATGCTCTCCTGGAAGGGGTTTGATTATACTCCCTATTTCAGTTGGATATAACCACTAAAGGAAAAATAGCATATTTTTTGGATAAAACTATCTAAAGTATGTCAGAAAAAATAACAATCTTGAGTTATTTTTATGAGCTGCTGGTACTGACAAAGTTAGTCATGTGATTGTCAAGTGCCCACTTGGCTGAGTTTTCTTTCATTTCTGACTGGATTAGATATAAAAAAATTCAGCATTCCAAGCATGAGCCGCACTTCTTCCTCCAAGCTCATTAAGTTCCAGAAAGTCGTATCACAAGATGATAATAGTATAATATGGAGAGGACCAAAGTGGACACAAGATTCTAGGCCAAGGTCCAAGTATCCAAGTAGTTCTTTGCTTCTAACTACTCAGTTGTATGATAATGAGCCACTTAAGTTTTCTTAAACACTTTAGTTCTCTTAAATTTAGTTTTATTAAATGAGTGTTGGCAGGGAGGTTAGTCTTTATGCTTATTAAGGGTGCTACCAGCTCTAAATTGCTATGGAATAAAGTTGGTCTGTTCTATAGTTCCTCTGTTTTTTAGTGAGATACTATATATGGTTATCATCAGCTTCATAATTTTTCACTCCTCTCCACTTGTATCAAACCAAAATAACCTATACACATGTTAAGTACCAGAAAAAAAAAATCCCTGAAATCACATATGAGGGGTTTATTAAGAAATCTAGATCAACAATTAATTTTAGATGAAGAAAAAGCAGTTGGAAAAGTTGATGACCTGACTGTGTCATACTCTTGCTATAGACAGAACCAAAGTCCATCCATACCTGTCTTCTCACTTGTGCCAGTGTTGCCCAAACCTCAGCTACAGGTGCTCCATGTTTACGATTTCTGATATGTTTGCTTGCTACTTAAACTATTATCTGTGATTTTTAAAAATTGAAATCAATTCATGTGTTCACTTAAGCATATTTATTATAAGAGGAATCTCTATATATAGCATCACAGTAAATGGAAAACAATATCATCGCCATAGATAGAATGTTATCATAATAAATAAAATGAACGTGAAACAATTCTTTATCATTTAGTTAAGTACTTTTGCTTGCCGTAGGACTGGACTTTAAGATAAACTCTCTTTGATAGAAATGTAGATGAAATGTCAGGCACACTAGCAAAAACCAGATACCTTTGTTTTAATTTAATGGGACTGAAAAACAGAAACACCTTTATTTTCATGCTACATCAGGGTATGATTCTAAGATCACTTGCTTTCACAACATCTTGAATTCTAACTCCACCCTCACACGAACAATTTATGAGTTCTAGTTCCCATTTCCCTGCTTTCCAATGCTCTGCTGCCCATCGGTGAGAATACTTCTGTAGGAATTCTTCTGTATCATTGTTAAGTTGGGCAGAAAGTTGCCTGCCCTCAGTTAATATGCTACATTATATAGCATAAATTTCTTGGAGACAACACCATGATCCACAGGTACTGTGGCAGGCTTTATGAAGACCTTGAAATCTTCTGAAAAGTTATTGTTTGATTCTATTGGGGCCAATGCTGATCTCATTTCTCTAAAATAAAATATGATAATTCTTGTTTAGGCATAGTTTATATGTGATGCAACTAGGATAGACTTGACTGATATTCCAAATTTATCAGAATGTGGCATATTTATATGACACATTACAAAAATAGGTCATAACAACAGATTTCTTTCACTGTTAGTTCCTTAAGCCACCCTACTTCATTATCAAGGTTTATTTATTCCTTATTCCCATGTTTAAATGTCTGAGTAGAATTTATAAAGCAACTCAAACACTGAGAAATAAAATGATAGGCTTCTGGAAAATGGAAGTAAAATTCAAATCTTAATGCTTAAAAATGTCAAGTAAAAGCAAATTATATACTGTTCAAAAAGCTCATTTACTCCAAACTGTATTTTCAGTAACTTCATTATTTTTTTAAATGACCATTCAAAAAAATTTTAAAAAGCTTTTAAAATATAAATAATTCAATAGTTATAGGTGGCAAACAAGAAATGTGTTAAATGGACATATTTTAGGGGTTTCATGAAGAAGGTACAATTTATTGGTTATACGCAAATAACTGTACCTCACTCCTGAAACCCCTTATTGCAATGAAGAAACAGAAAAACTACAAACACACTAGAACAAAGGGAATAGGAGAGCTGACACTAGTACATGAAGGATGTCAAAAAGTGAACTATGGAAATAAGATAATGAATTATTAAAAGCTAAGGTTTTTAGATAATAAAGTCCTTATCTAGATTTCAATATGCAGCACAGTATCAGTTAACTATTTGTGGAGAGTAAAGATATACAAAAGACATTAAAATGTCATATTTCACATTTAATCTATTCTTAGGCAAATACTAAAGGGTGTATTTCACCAATACTGGAGAGTAAAGCATATAAGAGAAGATGTGAGATATTATAAGAGGTAGGGTATCCAAAAAAGAGGCAAAAGGCATTTCCAGGGCAAGAGACAAGGTGAGGTCTCAGGTAGACAGCTGTGTAACAAGCCTGGAGAGGCACCAAGGGATTTAGAGCTGGGACACAGGGCAGAGGGGTCCAAAGGGATTGGATCCAAGGGACAATAAAGAGATTACATGATGTATTAGGCTTCACTGGGAATTTTAGAATTTTGGAAATATCTGGGGATGCATTAATGTTAGTATTGTACTTAGAAATCTAAGGCAAGAAGGGAACAAAGACAAGTTGAGGAGAGAAAGAGAAGGAGATAGGGAGAGAGGGAGAGAAGTAGAGGAAGAAGAGAGGATTAGAGAGAGAGGGAGAAATTGTTAACTTCAGTAAAAACAAAAAGTACAATAAAATAAATTCATATGATGATATTTACACAGTTATGAAGCTATAAGCAATACTAATTTTTTAAAAAAGCACTACTATATTAGGGAGATAGGGGATGGAAATCTATGTGGTGGAAAAGGGGTTATAATAGAGCTAAACTGAAACTTGCAATAGTTGAAATTCAATCATAGATGTCTAAAAATGTTAAAAAATCATAGAATAAACAGCTTATTTAGGAATAAATATATAAAACCAGAAGAAACAATTTAAAATAGTCTGAAGTGGTCAGCTCAGGAATTCCAGAGGGTTGGGTAAAAAACAAAGTTTTTAAAATGTCACATATTTGGCTTTTATAAAAAGAAAGTATTATACATTTAATTAATATGCAAATCAAGGTAAATACATTTACTGTTAAATGCATTGTTAAATAATTTCTGTAAATATCTCAAAGTAGATATTTCATACCGTTGAAAGCAGAAATGTATAGCAGGACTATTTCATTGTCACAGAATATATTCTCAAATATGCATTTTCTTCTAAACTGTGTTTTAAATGATGTAAGGAGTTTTTGAGACTTGTGAAGAATAAAAATGTTTCTTGTTGTCTGGCTAAAATTCTCTGTCTATAAGGTATAATAATGCATTCAGTTTGTTTTTATTAATGCTTTGCCTTTGGAATGACTCATTCTCAACTTAAAATATTAAGAATCCTTTTTGAATTGCTGGTCTTCTGTAAGATTTCGAAAGGAAATCTTATCTCTTTCAATAGCAAAGCTTTTCTTATAAGGAAGCAGGGAATATGTATAAGACAAAAAAAGAAAGACATTCCTAGTTACTTCGAATAGGAGGAAAGGTGATCTTCTATAACATTTAAATAGCTACATGATATAACCTCCCCAGAGATTAGGGGGTTGAGGATAATAATCCCCATTCCCTTTTGAGCCTACGATGTGATCCACATTCACATTAGTTAATAGACACAGGCTAAAGCAGCAGATGCCAGCCAAGTTTCTCAGTCCCCTAATCCACAAAGGGGCAGGCAAAGTAGGTAGTTTGACATATTAGTTTTTTTAAACAATTAATTCTATTCCATATTATTAGAATTCCATATTTCAAACTCTTGCTAATATTTGTATCTTTACATAGTTCAAAGTGCTTTGCAAGAACTTTCCTTTCAGGTGAGTTCAATGTCACATAGTCATTACGAAGTTAATGACAAATATTATTATTTTCATTCCAATAATGAGAAAACAGACTCAAAAAAGTTAAGTGGCTTCTTTGTTCTTTGTTTAGTTTTTAAAAAAGGAAGAAATAGGGCTCAGGTCTTCTTCCTTCCTCACCAATCCTTTTTGCACTCTGTCAGTGATTCCCAATCTACTGGGCTCAAACAACTCAGGGGACTCAGACTAATTCTAAAGTACCCAAATGCTCAGGTCCAAATGAAAATCTGGACTATATTCAGAAAAATCAGTAACATATCCTACGTAATACGTATATTTCGATTTTTCAAACATATTTTGATACCACTCTGATGAATAAAATATACATTTGTGTAAAAACTTTTCACTGAATTCATAACAGCCTTTTATATTTTTTTGTATTTTTTAAATCAATTGAAATTAAAAGTACAACTACTTACTCCATGGAAGTGGTAATTTTTTGATGTCGAGAAGGAGAATAAAGTTGGGGACTTGACATCAGGCTCTCAAAGAGGCCCTCCTTGACCAGCCAAACTCAGTAAGGTACCCGCTCCTCCCACTGTTCTGTCTCAGCCTATTTCTCTTCAGAGTGCTTATCGTGCTTGCAAGTATTTATCTTGATTTATTCTGGAGCTCACTCGGCTCCATCCCTCACTGTTACAGGAAGGTGTGGTCTGTGAGGGTAGAGGCAGTGCTGCTCTTATTCACTGTATGTGCACCTAAGATTGGCCTGGAGTAAAGGAGGGCTTTGATCAGTGCTGTGACTTCACATGGAAGGAACAATGCCACACACATTCTCCTAGCTGGCTGCTGTCTCTACCCTCTTAAGGAGCAGTTGATCACAGTATAATGGGAAAACAACTATGCCAATGAAAATGGTTACTGCTGACAATGGTTTTGGAGTACTTAGCACATCATGTTAGTACCTTACATATGTGTTGCATTTGCTTCCCTGTCGGCGAGGTGGATATTATTGCCTCTATTTTTGCAGATGTCACAATTTATTCTCAGAGGAGTTAGGGACCATATCTTAGGCCACACTAAGAAAATATTGATACATCTTTTAAAGGCATCTGCATGTTTCTAAAAACTGTCCTAACCCACTGTGTTATATTGTCCCTGGTACCACTCCAAATGTATGGCACGCCACACAAAGTCACAGCCTCCTTAATAAAAAAAGAGAAGACCAACAGATTCCATCCAAGGGGCTACCTGTCTTTGTGCATTATTACAAACTCTACACCTTCTTTAGAAGTCAACAGATGTTTCAGCATTAACTAAAACACCCCATTATTTTTTCAGCTCCTAAAGGAGGGGAGAGAAGAGGGCGGAGAGGGAAATGTTCACAAAGAGAAGTCTGTGATGCTGAATCAGGCTTAGAGCTGAAGCGCAAGCTGATGCTGCTGCTACGCTCAGAGCAAATGAAAGAGCCACTTTGTTAGTAAAGGGGGCGAGTGTTAAGGGAGACAACGTTTAGCTAGAAGAAAGTCAAGCCTCAGGCACAAATCAGGGCAATTATTGAACAAATCTGGGGGCATCACATTCACTCTGAACACTAAAGAGATGATAGCCTTCTGTTCAGAGGCAAAGGACAGCATTCAAATGTGTGTCCCATCCGAATTCAGCCCCCACCCCCTTTACCGAGTAAAGAATCAAAGGGAGTTCGCGGTTCAGCCTGGCTCTGCCTCAGGGTTGACAAATGTGAGATCAGCCCCTCCTCATCACCACCTGGTTCCCTCTGGACCTTCTAATGGTGCAGAGGGCAGAGGCATAATGCAATTTGTCAGGAAAGGGACAAATGCTGCAATAACAATGTCCACGTAAACTGACCAAATGCTCGGTTTAATTGTCTCTACAAGTCAACCTCGCAGGAGTTCAGCTGGGAAAGCTGATGATTCAAAAGAAATTATTTTCTTATCTTTTATTGAAAATTTCAAGGAAAACACATGCCGCAGCCCCTTGGGACAAACCAGAGAATCACCAGGACAGTGAAGATGGATGTCTTCCAATGTCTTGACACATCTAACTTTAAGATATTGAGGATACTATTATAACTTTCTGTCTTAAATGTCTTTATTAGAGAATCAAGATTTATGTTTCTGGTCGAGGAGGCAGAAAAGACTTGGATGCCTATAAAGGGTCCTGTGTCAGTCACTCAGCCTATCTGATTATGGGCATTCAGGGTAGAATTTTAAAGAGGAAGTTATCTTCTTTGGGGTAGCTAGGTTTCCCTTCAGTTTACTTTTATACATTCCCTTGAGTTTTATGGCACATTGTATGACTTTTTTTGTTTCTGTTAGAATTTGCTGCAGGAAATAGTAACTATTTTCCTGACTTTCAAAAATGAATACACAGAGTTGTTTAACATCAGGTTCCCTGGTATCCATCCATAAGTCTTTACACTTGAGGAAAAGTGTATATATATATATATATACAAAATTATATATATATATATAATTTTGATTCACATATCACAGTATGAACCTGTATTACACTGAAGGAAATGAGACAAATGAAAAAGTCACAATTAAATTGGATCTCAGTCTTTTCTCTTTATTCATAAATTTTAAACCCTCATAGTTGGCTAAGTGATGTCGAGGAGAATACAGCTGATTATTAAGTTGGAGCTTTTCTGATGGCTTTCAGCAGACACAATCATAGATCTTAGACTAGCCATTATTTTTCCTCCAACTGGTCCCCTCCTGCCTGTATCCACTACAACTGCCATCATTAAGAACCTTATGTTTCTTGCCTAACAACTGCATGAGCCTCCTAACTGGCTTCCCCTGGCCTCTTGCCCTCACTTCTTCTAATCAGTTCTCCATAGTGCTGCAGAATGCTTCCCCCTGACCCTAAAACACAATTCTAATCATTTTGTATTTATTTCTTCATTGCCTTCAGGATACAGATGCCAATTAGGTTGGCATGGGGTCTTGCATGAGCTTCTTCAATCTCATTTCTTGTTCATACCCTTCCCTCCCCCAACA
>CM053513.1:59690804-59727922 GCA_028627145.1 Eidolon dupreanum
CACACACACACACACACACACACACACACACACACACGAGCATATAAGATATAAAGGTAGAGGATCACCCTAACAAATTAATCCAGCAAGCATCCAAAGGTCTACTCTGCCTGCAAAGTTGATTCTGTGCTCCCAACACATCCATGAATGCTCACAACTTTCTGAAGACACTGAGTATGGAACCCATTTGGCTTTGCTATGAAGACTGTCAGCAACAATCTGAATTCTGTTACACGATGAGAGAACTTACCTGAATTTACTGTCACATGGTGGCAAAAAGCAGAGTATAAAGAAAACACCTAGCAACTAAAGTTCTTAGACCCAACTGATTTTGCATTTAACATGAATGTAGAGCTTATTGTGTAACCGTGTGAATACAACCACTTGCGATGTCAGTTTTTTCTAACCTTTAGTCTACAATCCATTCTAATAAAATATACTTGTACATGTAAAAGATAATAGAAGGTAAATACCCCTCTGTACGAGAATATGAATGTCTTTAACCTTATCCATATGATATAAACAGGCAGGCAGAAACTTACAACTTAATATTTTAAGGTAATTTTTCAGGTTCAGTAGAATACCTTTGAATTTAAACACATTTTCATCAAGGAGGTTATATAATGCAGTGAAGGAGAAAAAGCGATCTAGATAATTATGATGAAAATATAAAGAAAGTAATTTTAGAGATTATTGTGACCTTTCTTTTACAAGTGGGAAATAAAATGAAGTCCAAATCATCAGTACAGTAATATTTACTCATCATATTAAATTCATATAGCCTTAAACCTCTCTCTTGATTATAAATCCGTCTGAGCCTTGGCCACCATAGCTAAGGATTTCTTTATTTTCTTATCTTTTTGTTACTTTAGTCTAGACTATTGTCACAGACTTCTTTAATTTTTAAAGACAGTGAAAGAAGCATGAATGTAAAAGAACCAAGCAAATGATTTTTTAAATGATAGTCATGCAAAAGTTTCATTAGCCACTAATATTTGTTTTAACCTAGTCTATCATTACTCATACACTACTTCTTTAAGTCACAACTTTATATATAGTTCAATGTTCCCGAATACATTAGGACAATGAACCTCAAATTATCTTGCAAAAGGAATCACTGAAATTGTTAAACCCATTAGTTTCCTAGCCCTCACTTGACTTTCTGAAATGGAATCTCAGATGGGGCTGGGAGCACACAAGATTCATAGAAAACACTTAAGTTTCCCCCAAAACACTGTTTTTTAAGAAAAACAAACAAACAAAAAACAAAAAACAAAAAAGCAAGTTAATGAAAAACAAAGTGAATATGCTGAACTGATTATTCCTTGAATGAGTTAATATTTACTGAGGGTCTCTCATGTGCCTGCCACTTTTCAAGTCCCGGGGCACTATTCACATACTACTCTTAAGAACAATTGTCTGATTTTAATGAATTTAATGCCTCATTTTCACTGAGGCAAAGTTGACTTTTAAAAATAAGGCTAATTACATGTATTGGAATTTACTTCCAAAACAACCTTGATGGGTGTCCATGATGAGTAATTAGAAAGTATGGGATAAATAGGCTGGACTTATTGCTTATGCTCAGCAAACACAGGTGCTAAAAGGCATCCAAACTATCATTCTGAAAAGAGATGCTCACTTTGAGACTACTTTCAAGTGCTTTGAAAATCACTCTTTAAAATGTTTAAATTTAAAATTGCTTTATTACTCTAGTAATAACTGAAAGATAATAATATCCCCTTTTTCCCTGCCTCTAACTTTAAAATTTGTCAGAGAATATATAAACATTGATGGAAGCGGTCAGGTTAAGATTAAAACAGGAGGAAGGAAGTGAGAGAAAGGGGTCTTTAGAATATATTTATTTGTGAATGCCCAGAGGGCAGAAATAAAACTGGTGTGTGGAAGTTAGAAAGATTTAAGTTGTTGTAAGGAATAACTTTTAAACACATTTTATGGAATAGACTGGCTTGTCAGCAGGGACAAGGGAATCATCTGTCAGTGTTTCTGTAGGCACTTAGACTAAGGGTGTTGAAAGATTACAGGCTATATATGAGTTTTTAGAGTGAGGAAGTACCTGAAATGGTGGTGTGCACTCTGCCTTCCCTAAAAAATTAGAAAGTTTATGGAAAGTTTCCTCTTCAGTCTATTTTTATTTTTTTAGGCGAAGCAACCCTTGGTTGACCTCACAGATTGCAAGGACCTTATCAGCTTACAATCCCTTATTTTTTAAATTTTTTATGTCTATAGCACCTGGTCTTCCTAGGTGGTCTTCCATCCAAGTACTAACCAGTACTTCCTAGGTGGTCTCCCATCCAAGTACTAACCCCGACCCTGCTTAGCTTCCGAACTCAGACAGGATAGGGCTTGTTCAGGATGGCATGGTCATAGACTTCTTCAGTCTATCCTTGAATTATGCTTGCTTTAAGAACCAGGTGGAACAAATGACTAGATGCTATCTTGGGGACAATGATTTAAATGAAAAAATGACGAAAAAAGTGTGTGAATATGATGACATGAATTCTCTGCTGTCATGTATAAGTGCTACCTTGATTCCCTGGCTTTAGGGGATAGAATGAAAATGAATATGTGAAAATTAAAAAAAAAAAGAGAGATAAAATTTGCTTCAAGATCAATGAGATTTTTCTGGCAGTTAGAACCATTAGTACCAGTTCACTATAGACATGTGTTTATCAATATTACAGAAATATGTTTTCACTTTTAAAACTATGACATCCTTATCAAAATGTCCATATGTCATGTCCAATTCACAGGAAAACAGAACAAAATATCTGGTGTAATTAAATAACTTGTGCTTCTGGGAGAAGTAAGTATTTAATAGTGTGTGCAATGTAAACCTGTTAGAAAGGACTCAGCACTTAGCAGAGCTCCTGTCCTGCCACAAGGTAAACATTCCATAAAGATGTATGGAATGCATATATTAGAATTAGATTAATGCTAGGATAGCTCTACATTCTGTTCCAGTAACTTATAGAGTATTAAATCTAGTGTCTCATTTACTTCTTTAAACAGCCCTATGAGGAAGGTTCTACAACACTTCTCTTACTGGTGAGAAACTGAGGCCAAAGAACTTGCCCAAAGTTAAGTGCTGAAAATGCAAATTAAACCTAGGTCTGTTCAATGATCCAATCCACATGCTTACCCACAGTCTGGGTTGAGTGATCTCCACATACTCCTCTTCCTCCAGTAAATTTTGTTATACATTTCTGAATGACCCCATCAGAACCTCTGTGGTATGAACAAACTGTAGCTCTAATGGCATACAGAAAATTGAATTGTATATGGAAATGATTTTACCAGGTAGAAATTTAATACATCTTTTTACATAAATTAGCACTGTAAATTCTGGACGTGCATTAAGTTTAATCATTTGTTTTAAATGTGTGTCCCTACACACGTAGCTTTTTGACCTATGTTCTGTTACTTTCATTATTAATAAACTCCCAATGTTTGACATCATGCACTTGTTGCATAGTGATTTTCACATTTAGTGAGCAGGAAAAATCATCCTCTTGATGACAATTTTGCAATTCTCCTTCAAAATGTTTCCTTGGGATGTTGTTCAGACTGATTAAAACTAATTTAGAGAAAATAGGAGGCAAGCGTCTTCAGTTCTTAAGCTAATTAGTATCATATAAAGTCTCTGTAATCGACATAACATTTCAATGTATTTCATCATTCATACAGTGATTATTCATGAAGTAGAGCTAAGGCAGAAGGAAATGGGGTAGGCACAAAGGGAATGGGTAGGCCAATCTGCATTCATGGGGCTGAGTGTATGCCTCTGGCATTGTGCCAAGTCCAAATAAAAATGTGGTTAGCTATAGTTTTGTCATAGCCACCCAGTTATTTCCTCTCCCCTGACCTGTTATCAAGTACAATTAAAACAACTATATATGAACACAGGAAATACAAAGCATATGAGAGAGAAAGAGAGTCCTTTAAAATCCAAGCATGCTCTATAAATTTTATGCAAAGAATTCTATACATAATGGGCATTTGGGGGTAAGCAGTACCTGTTTTCTCTCCCATAACAACAACTGCCAAAGATTAGGGACAGTCTCCAAATAAATAATTATGATTTATCCATGAATTTACCTACATGCTTTATGAGTCTACTCACATTTTTAGTTTTATCTCTTCAAAACAGTTTTAATCTTCTGTTGAATCTAGTGTTTTATTTTATTAGACTTAAATATCTCTCCCCCAGACTTCATAGAATGATTCCAAATTCTGGAATTTCACAAAGTGCACTTTCTTACTGTGGGGTCAGTTCTTGCAGAAAGTTAAAGCAACCGAAAGATGTCTTAATGTTCTTCCCCTTCTGCACCTTTCCTCCTCCATATAGGCTGCCCCTCTCTCCAAGCACTACAGAGTCTCTGGCTGCTGCTTCTCCCAAAGAAAATGACTTACTGATAAATTAAGATGTTTGATGATCACATGAAGTGATTAGAAACTTTACTTTTACTCATGCTTTTTATGGAGAAAGAGTAGCATAGAGATGAACAAGAAATCAGTGGGAAACTGTGTTTTGAATGGGCCTATAAACTCATCTTATGACCAATTTCTCCTCTTAGGTCAAAGGAGCAGTAAGGACCCGGCGCTCTCACCCATGACTGTAGACTCTGATGGCTTTATAACACTTGGTCTTGCTATAGTGAATGATTTACATGTTTCAAAAACAACGGTGCCCTCCTTTGAAATATTAGTTTGTGGTTATTGTTCTTTTTCAGAATTCGATTAGAAAACTGTCCAAGTGTGATCAGAAATGCCACAACAAGGTATTTTCGCTTTGATTTGTTGATAGTTTTTGGAAATGAGGAGGAATTTCATGTTTTCTTTTAAGCAATTTTTAGAATAAAATTGGTCAGGAATTTTGAGAAACACAAAATTAAGAAAGAAGTGTTAAAAAGAAAAATGCACGACAAGTAATCATGCTGAGATCAAAAACGTACATCTGAAAAGAGAGACCAGGTGGGAGGAGGAGAAGCATGTGCAGTAACCTGAGGCTTGTCTTCTACTACAGCAGCATGAGTATCGTTTACTGAACAAGAACCAGCTGCTGTGGCTCTGACTCCTGAGCATTTATTAAGAGAAAAGGTGGTATCTAATACCACCAGCCATTACAGAAAAAAGTAAAGCTTTCAGTGCTAACGAGACAAAATCTTCCTTTACAAAGATGAAAAACGGTTACAAGACAGTCCCTGTTCTTCATCCAAATCAGAGCGGACACAGCCAAACATCCCAGACTAACTCCCTTCCTCCCTAAAACTGCTGTCCTCCTCCACTCCCACCTCTCATGACTTCAGAACATTTTTTTGCTGCTCACTTTCTAGATCGCTGCCTTCAGTTTGTTTTAGGAGATCCACCTCATTAGGTGAGACACAATAATCTTCAATATTTTTGACATCCCATAAGTTCCTTTCTCACAGAGAGATATCTGGAATTGAGATAATACAAACAAAAAGAAGACTTACTTAGGTTAAAGTCAACATTCCAAGAGCTGAAACATTAAGATATCAAATTTATGGTAAATGATTAATGGAGATGGAGTAAAGGTGGTTTTTTGGTTGGCTTCTAAACAGTCCCTCTTGCTCACTGTTTTATATCAGGGAAATTCAGACGACAAAGTAACCTTGCTATTATGTAAACATATATGGAGAAAGTGATTCTTAATTTCTTAAGATGATGAAAACCACAAAGAACTCAAAGAACTCAAATAATTATCTGAAAGCCTAGTATTTTACTTCATGTGCCTTTATGTCCATAGACTCGCTATGATGACATAAAATTTGTTTTCTATTAAATCATTTTACTAGTGATCAGAATGAAATCATACTTGATTTTACAGCTTGAGTTTCCCCTTTGAGCAAAGGTAGACACTAAAAAGAGGTTGTGTTCCCTCTGATTCCAGGGAGAATATGCTATGGTCTCAGCAGCCTAATGCAGCTGGCTGCCAGTAAAGAATTTATGGTAAATGCTATTTATGCCCACTCAATTAAAGTAAACGGATATTTATTGAGTGCCACTATACATAAGACAGAGTGTTGCAGTAATGTGGTAATGCAGTCACCACCTTTCTACCCTATAGCCTCTCAAACTTTTCTTCTTTTAGAGGTCCACACCCAGAGAATTCATTCCTCTAGTTGTGCTTTTCTGGTACATACTGAACATTTAAAATACTAAATACTCTTGATGCTATATTAGATATATGAGATAATGTAAAATTCTCAAAACAAAGGATTATCTCCTGAAACTTCTAAAATATAAGTTGAGAATAGCTCAACAGTTTTTAAAGAAATGGGTAGCATGAATCTTACTTAGAAGAGTTTATAAATAAAAGGAACTTGATAGGCAACATAATATTTCTATAATTTTTGATGGTCTTTTTATGAAGAAATGGCATTTTCAACATTTCTGCTTTAGAGGTCCCGAGAATAAACACAAATAATCAATTGTGAAAACAAAGCATTAGTAAGCATTTAGAATTTTTTAATTTAATCTGTACTCACTATGTGTCTGACAAAAGATGGATCAGGTTAAATAATGTCTCTTATTTGAAAAGTATTATGAATATATAGCCTCTACAATATGATGAAAAATCACTGAACATGTATTGGCTCTTTAGGTTCCAATTCCAGTTATTCTTAGCTGTTACATTTGCTGGAGGTGTCGAATATAAAATCCTGTCTGATTTAGTCTATTTTATAAGCAATTTCATTGAGAATGTCAGACATATTTGTGTCAGAAGACACAAAACAACAAAAAAATTAATATTTTCATAAGTCTAAAGATTCAACAAATTTAATTCTAGCTGCTAGCACTTGTACACTTTTATTTTTAAAAAAGAAATTAGTAAATATTTTCTAATAAAACTTTATGTAATTATGTTTTATTGATGCATATGCTAAAATATATAAATTTTTTTAGATTTCATAATGGATTTAAACTCATTTATTTGTTCATTTTGTATTGCTTTCTTTTAAATGGAAGTTTTTTTTTTTAGATTTTATTACAATGAGCTGTAATAATAAAACATTTCAATAAAACATTGGCTTCAGCGCAAAGGTTCTATAAACAGTGTAGAAAACATACTCTTAGCTCTCAGGGAGGCATCTGTACACTGTCATTGTGAGTAACATGGAAAACATACATGAGGCTCAAAGAAGGAGCAGAAAAGGGAAATGTAAATAATCTAGTTTACATTTTAAGGGAGCTTAAATAAAGAAAAGTTTCTAATAAAGAAGAACAAAAGCTACTTTGATCAAATTCTATACAATCATATGATTAGCACTTGAGATTAGCAAACCAAGGCCAGCCCGAGATATTATTCCAGGTCTACCACGTATTTGATGTTGAGATTTAGGACCAATTCTCTGAAAGATTTAACTATCTTCAGTCACTATAATGTTCTAGCTTAGGGTTTTCATTCCATCTAATTTAAGGAATATAAATAAAAGCAATGTTTTCCCCTCTTTCAATTATCAGACATGTATTTCCCACTATTTGTGTCTAAGCAAATTACTCTGCATCATCAAAACGCCCACATGATCTTTTTGGAACAGACTTTCTTGACTCCAGTTACCCTAAAAGTCTCTTTGCTTTTGAATACCATCTTATAACTGTTGTGTATTCTTCAGAAAGGCAAGAAAAGACCTAATAAACTATGAAGGATAATATCTGAATCAATGGTTTACAGACAAGCAAAATGAGAAAGACCAGTGGAGACCTCCATAAATTCACCTTTCTCTGTCCCTCTTCTCCATCCTTCATTCCTGGAATTTATCTATTCTTTTTTTAACAAGGTTAGGAAAGTAAAAATAAATTAAATTTGATGTTTTTATGAAACATCTATTTGAATACTTAGTATTATTTCTGGTACTATGGTAGACTAAAAAAAAAGATGTTCTTTTGGTTTCTGCTCTTAAGTACCATATCTATTATTTGGTATTTGATTCAAAATAAGAATCAGAAAGTTAAAACCAAAATTACTTCACCCTCATTTCTACTACACACTCTTTTTCACACACACAGAGTGTTAACTGTTAACACAACAGTTTCAATCAGAATATGAAATATAATGGTATTAGGCAAACGAATGTTTATGAATAATTTAATGTAACTATTTCAGAGCCCTAAAATACCCTTTTTTATTGTGTTTTCCTAAGCTCTCAGTAAGCTAATTGCTGCATAGAAGAGTCCCTATCATACCTCCTGTTATGGATTTTATGGTTCATTTTACTGAAATACTTCTTCCTCTCTTTATTATCTAGGACTTGGCTGCTTTTTTCTTTAATACTTTATTACCAAGATAGGAAATCAAGTTGGTAATGTCCTATGGATCATAACAAGTTCACCTATTTGCTCTAGTAGATCTGTGGTAACAGCAAGGGTCAAATGAACACAACATGTCAGATGTGCTGACTGGTCCCAAGACAGCAGGCAACATGGAACAAAAAAGAGAAGTTCAAGACCTCACTGAAGACAACAAGCTGTAGCCATAGCTTCCCAGCTGAGTGACACGAAGCCTATAATGGAAACGTTACTCGTTTAGGTAGGCACACACGAAAAAATAATTTCCTGATTGTCTGTATTTGCATGGTAATAAAAACTTCATTTTTCTGGCTTATTCTGGGTTCAATTAGCAATTTCTTTGTCATACCTGAAATTTAGGCAGAGAGGAAAAAGAAGGTTGTAGAAAATGTCCCTCTGGAAACAGCATGCTAATGGAGCTTATCACTACCATCATTAATTTAATCAAAAACCTTGAGGCAGAGGAATAGAGCAATCTGTTAAGAAAACATTTTCTAAAATGAGAGTGCTTCCCATTTCAATTAGGGTCTTGCTCCTTTTTTCTCTTTGAGACGTTCTTTTTCTGTGTTTTCTCTCCCCTGCTCCACCCCCATTCTAGACAATGATTAGATCTTCAGCTGGGGGCTATATTTTTTAGTAAAGAGTGTCTTCTTAAAAATGGAAAATTTTGCAACAACATTGCTCTCCCCTAACCTTTTTAACTGATTTCTTTTTTATTAAATGACATCTCAATTAGTTCATACACACTATGCCAATGATAAAGTCCTTGTATCTCAATGAGAGAATACTCCAGAGAATGGAGTTTTTGCTTCACGGTGTGCATGTTAATATGCTATTCTCTTTAATTAGTTTTACAGCTAATGGCTGCCAGTGGACAATTCTGCTGTACTTGTATGTGTGAATTATAACTTTGTTGATTTTTAAGCCTCAGGAACATAATTATTAAACATATATCAGATGGTGGTGGTCCCTGCTCAACAATGAGACTTCTCTCTCCCATCTTCAGGGAATGAATACCCTTACTAATGCAAACAAATCCTTTCACAAGCCCCCATTGCAAAGATGACACTTTCTATACGAAAAGGTTATACCTTCTGCTAGAGAGAATTTCTTGAGCCAAAAATCAAGTGAGTATCTTAAAAGGAATCTCTCTCTGGGAGTTGGAGGAAACAAAACTGCGTTTTGAAACTCTGATGCCGAAGAAGTGTGGCCATGCTACCCAGAATACATGGGAAACATCTCCAACTGTATTTACTGGCAGCTTATACAGCAGATGCTTCTAAATGGCACGAGGAGGCAAGGTGCCTGCTCTTGGCTCATCTTTCCCAATGTAGTTTTATTTAAAAAAAAATTTAGCTATAAGTGGCACCATGGAATGATGAGGTCATAAAATAGCACGTAAGGGATTCTATTTGTAGACCACTACAAAATCTGAAAAAAACACTTTCATAATAAAATACATTTGCAAGACAGAAGAGAACATTTTAAATATTATTGTTTTCCATTCAAACAAATACATTTTGAAGGGTTTTTTTTTTTTTTTTTTTTTTTCTGTTTTCGCTTTCAATATTTAAGTTTGGAAATTGGGGAAGATAAGTCACAAAAAATGTATTTTACAAAGCATTTAAGGAGAAATGTCCTTTAAAAATTGAGAGTAGATGTTTAAAGGCAGAAGTAAACTCAGTCCTTTTTTAGAAAACTGCAAACTCTGTGCCCATTTCTATATGCCTGAGAGAGAGGTACTTGTCCACGTGAGCGTTCGTATTGGTGTGATTAAGAGCCAGGTTCCAGCAACTTTAAAGTAAATATTCTCTAACACAACCATAATCTTCTAAATTTGAAGACATGAACTATACTAAAATAGCACTTAAGTATAGTTATTATTGTTCTGGAACTAACATAAATATGCTCCTGGTCTAAGCTAGAGTTATTAACATTGATAACTACACAAGAAAATTAATTAGTTTTCACAAACAGTAAATATGAACTAAAAAGGCCAGCATTCATTCACATGTAAAAAGCTGTTGTCTCTCACATGAGGGAAAAATTATAAAGGGCTCTATTTTTCTCTCTGCTTTGTGAAATTCTTAGTAAACCGTATTGAAAGATAAGAAACCTGATGAGTGACTTCTGAAGGTACTAAGATATCATGAAAATAAATAAATAAACCTGAATAACCCTTTACATCCCTCTCCCCCCACCCACTCCATGTATGCATGCCTATTCATAGAAACCAAAGTTGAAATACCAAAATTATCGTATGTAGATATATTTTTTAATGTATGAAAAATAGGTAATACCCATTTCTCACATGGTCAGGAACCCTGCTGAGTGCTCAATCTTCTCTAACTTTTCAGTATGATGACAGATTTACTTTTACAGATAAGGATGCTGAGGCACAGAGAAGTACAGAAACTAGAAGCCACTGGACTGGGATCAAAACTCTCCACTGTGAAACTATTCTACAGAAGGGGAAAGAACTACAATAGGGTTTAGGAAATTTGAATCAGTTACATTCTTGCCCATTATCGTGACTCTGGACTTCTTTTTTCTCATTTCGAAAACATCTAAATTACTTAAAGTTGTGGATTTCTATGTAACTTTTCAGCTCCTTTCTGCATAATATTTTAAATTGTAAGTTGCCTCCCCACCTCAAGAGGATTAGTGGTGAATGGACAGTTGAAATCACCAAATGTCAGATCCATCCCTCCATTAAGGAAAGCTATTCTATAGTATCTCTGATTTACAATGATATTTCTACATAAATTCTTATAATGAAAAGCACAGCCTATAGGTCATAAGATATTTTTAGAAGTTTGCTAGAAATATCTTTGTTGTTAACTTTATACCTACCCATAAGATCTAAATATTGACCCACTTTTGTTTTTTATATCCTTTGTTTTTATACAACTTTCTACAAACATAAAGAAAATAGAATTATTACATGAAGTTTCAAAAAATACGGGAATATTACATATAAATAAAAACCTATAATTCAACCACCCAAAGAAATCCATTAAAAAGGATTTCTTAGCAATTAGTTCAATGTATATATTTCAAATTTTAAAAATTCAACTTTGATCTAGTCATCTTTTATGCAACATTATAATGTGAATATTTATCCATGCTAGTAACTAATCTTGGTGAATATGATTCTTATAAGTTCTTTAGATTCTTTATATTTTTAATTTTTAATTACAACTTTTAAGCATTTTTAAATAATTCAGATATTCCAACGCACAACTATCAACATTTCCTTTATTGTTTCTTCATTTGAAATTATCGATTTCAATTCCAAAAAGAGTTAAATATTTGCTTTTATTTTCCTGTGTAATTTTTATGGTTTCTTAATATTTTCCTTGTTATCTCATAAATATATCATTTACTCTGGCATATATTTATGTGGTTGAGAAACTATAAATTTTGTGAAACCTCACAAATGGTATTCTTCTAGGCCTTCAGATATTTGAAATCTCTGATCATGCTTATCATTTCTCTCGTCCAATGACAAGTTTTCCCTATGTTAAATATGATTAATTCCTTTTTTCAAGAGGGTTTGAAAAGTAGTCTCCTCTGTACATCCTCACATTTTGCCATTTTATTAGGAACTGTGATATTCACAACTGAACACAATTTTTAAAAGGTGTATTGTCCATAGATTTTAGGGCAAGAAATTATAATTCCATAAATGCCACTAAGATTAAATATGCTTGTTGGCTACCACATCATAACCTTGGCATATATTCAACTGGAACTTAACTGAAATGTCCCAGATCTTTTTCATATGAACCACCATTGCCAAGCCTTATTTTTAGAAAATGCTGGCAATTAATCTGAAAGCCTTTCATCTACAAGGCTGTATATATGCTTTTGATATATATTATGTTTTCAAATGATGATTGTGTTTCTTATTTAAATAAGATATGCAATTACCCAGAAACCTAGAAGGAGACTCAATGAATGGCTTTGATGGGAGTGATAATGTGGAGTGTACAGATACTGGAGTCTCTATTCGGTAATCCTTCCTCATAAGCACACCAAAACATGATGGCCATAGAGTGAGCAATACCTTCATCTAAAACACATACCTATGGTATGATTATAATAGAGATTTCAAGGAGTTTCTTTAAGAATGTCATGAAACAAACTTAAGACTCCCCCAGAATAAAAGAGGAATTTTAGGCACCAAAAGAACTGAGCTCACTACTTTTTCGCAAAGCCCTTTGTGATCTTCTTAAGCTCATCTATTCAGAGTAAAGGTCAAGTGGGCACACCCAGCAATTCTGTTTTCCCACAAAGCTGCTACAGTTTTCTGTCTCCTGACAGCTCCGTCACTAGGAGTTTATTATCTTTCATTCTGTTTCCAGCACCACCCAGATCCTTAACTGGAAACCTACTAAACAGCTCCTTTCTTTCATGGATTGACTTTCAGCTTCTTGTAATGGCTTCATGTTATACATCTAAAAGCTTTCTTCCCTTGCTCTGTTTGTTTAAGGAGGGCAATTTGAGAAAGTACAACCCACCCTAAACAAGTCTTTCACTACTTAGTAGAGCAAATACAAGTGCATTTTCTAATGAAGGCCTCTTCTAGTTCATTAGATGGCACTTGAAAAGTAGCAGTTAGATAACATGTCTGAAACTGTCTCTAAAGACTGTCTTAAGAATTTGATTTCTACTTAGAGGAGCACTTTGCATCTTCCTTTAAATAATAGTTAGTAATTCTTTTTAAAAAATTAGAGTTTACTTTCTAATCGCATAGACTACAGGTTGTGTCTGCATTCTCTCAAGACTTCATGGAGCAAACTCTTTTTCTTGTCCCAATACTTGTTTCAATTAGTATCCGTTTTCTTATTCAAGTCTTAATCCAGATCAAGAACTCAAACACGACGAAATAAAATGTAGTGTTTCTCAGTTGACAGCTACTTGGAAGTTCAAAAAATCAAATCCTCCCACTTTCAAAGTTAAATGGAGAAAAAGGAAACGGGAAAAAAAAAGTTGCTCCTGGCAGGCTCTAAGCTTTCCATTTAAAGGTGTTTGTAGACTAATGTGATCAGAGTGGGGCCAAAGAAGTCATGTTCACAGCAGGAGAGTCAACACATTAAGTTTAAGCTCAAGATAGCTGTTTTCTTACATTTCTTAGATTTCAGTGCATATTTTCTTGCCATTTCTTGACTGACGATTCTTGACACATGAGTATACATTCAATCACACACATATCCTTAACCAGGAAGAGAAAACAGGTATGGATAACTTACTGAAAAACTATCAGCCAAAATAAATGAACACAGGATTTCTTCAATTTGAAGGTAAATGTGTATCTTAACATTAATGTGTGCAGCAGAATAATGCTATTTATGTATTTATTTAAATTTCATATAAAATATTTTAAAAATAAATAACTTTTTTAAATGCCTGGTTTACCTTTAGTTACTGAGTAGAAAAGAAATGCACACAAAAATATAGGTTACAGGTCCCAAATGGCAGAATTTTAGATTAGTTTTTTTCTTTTTATCTTTGTCACATGACATTGTTTGAACTCACCGCTATTGTTCTCTTCCTAATATTTATGAGACAAAGTCAGTGAAGAGAGCAGTCTGAATTATTAGGTAGCAGTTATTTTAAAATAAAATGTATTCAAAAAGTCATTCCTCTCACATGTTACATCATGACTTGTTATTTCTGTAAGGTTTCCACCCTTGGTAGTTCCAGTAGAATAGCTACATTGAAAGCAGCTGTCATCTTAAAATGAAGATAGACCCAAGATTACATGGAGCCAAAGAACATGAAAAGGCAATGGTGGCAAAGGCACACAGCTGACAGGAATTTTGGTGGTGCTTGGCAGGATATTGCCCTAAATTCTTGACTTGGCTACGAGAACTCTGTAATCTGGTCTCAACTCACTTCTCCAACTTCATCTTTATATCACACTTTCTCAACCATTCACACATCATTCTTCATCCAGGTAGATTTATTTGTGGCCATTTTCTCTCTAGCCCCTAAGTCTTTGCACTTGAATTTCCTTCTACCTAAATGTCTTCACCTTCTCATTCTCATTATTCTCAACTGCCTGATTAGGTAACTCCCACTCAACCATCAGTACTAAGCTTGAATCACAGTGCCACTACCGTGTTAATTTAGGTTCCCCTCCTGTGTGTTTCACAGCACCTCTTACTTGTCCCTATAACACTCTACAGTGGTGATGTTATAAAAGCAGAAGTTTCCAGAATCTGTCCAAAGATCACAGGCATCAGAATCTCCTCAAAGGCTTGTAAAACACAGCATTTCTGAGTCCCGCCATTGTCCTACTGAATCAAAATCTCTGGGAATGGAGATGAGAAATCTGCACTTTAAGCCTTCAAGGTAACACCTATCCATCCTACTTTCAGAGCCACTAGAGGGAAATACATTCTTTGAAGGAGTGAAAGCACAGATTAAAAATACTTTAGCTTTTTTTTTTTTTATATACATATTGAGGGAATTGGGGTAAAGCTTCAAAAACATGTTTTAACAATGGACTATAGCCTTTAAGAACCATCTACATGTCGGAAATTCATAATTCTTTAGATGATTTTCTTCCTTCTCTAGTTTAGAAAAATAAAATCATGCCCTATATATGTCAATTCCATTCCTTCCTGAAAGACATGGAATAATGACTCCTTTAAAGAAGACTGAAGAAAAGCGTGTGTGTGTGTGTGTGTGTGTGTGTGTGTGTGTGTGTGTATTCCAGAGAACTACTTTTAAAAGAGACATTTTAATTAACCCCAATTTAGTAGACAATGCTGAAACACTGGGGACTTAAGACATTCCTGACCTATTGCTTTTTAGTAATAATGATGATGATAAATGAGGCTACATTCTCCAGTCTAGAAATACTTGCCACAGGCATGATTTCTGAACATCTTGCTTCTCTCACTTCTCAATAACCCATATCAAGTAATAATGAAGTTAAGCAAAGGAATAGAAAACCGGGGAACCAAATGAAAAAGATGTAAAAGGAAATGAATATAAATGAGGTGATGCGGCTCTACATTTTTTAAAACTCAAATTCTAATGAAGATAGTTTAGAAATTGGAATTACCCTCAAGGTTGGTTCTGCGATGAGTATTTGTGATTCCTGAACAATTTTGGTGTTATTTCTCAGGTTTTAATTAGCAGTAGTGGCACCCTAAAAAGATTCTCAGCAATTTCTTGTAGACTCCAGGCCATTTGCTCTCATTATAAAAGTCAGCTTTCATCGTTCCTGTAGAATAGTTGATCTTAGCACAGTTGCTAATGCCAACAATCATCTAATTATTTTCTGTGTAACCTGGAGAATAAAAATAAATTCCTCTGTAAAAACACACAACATATTTTCTTTTTAAAATGTCTGATGGCTTTTCAGAAAAAGGGAAGTAACCATATAGTCTTCTAATTCTAAACTATTTCTTTATGTGTGTCAAAAACATTGATTTTGGCATTTTGCCTACACCAAGAAAATCGGTGCTTTGAAGGCAAGGAGCAACTGACTTACACAGAGACTGTTATAATCTCTTACCCCCTACCTTCTTGGAAAAGCAGAATTCACAGTGGTTGGTCAGAACGCTGTTTGGGGCTGGAATAGAGCAAGACCACTCAGAAGTTCCTAGAGCCAATTAAATACCCCTGATTTACTGATTTAATAAAGAAACTCTGTCTTCTGACCTCAAAGGGTCAATAAGAACAAACATCAATAAAAGGGAAATGTTTTCACTGAAAACATAGGGAGATCAAGCACGAGGTTCCTAATGTGATTCTGCGATGCACTAATTTATCAGTGAAATCTCATGGTGGGTAACAACTCATCAAAGAAAAGAGCAATCTCTGTTACACAGCCTCCAGACGATGCTACTTAAATTTTCACAGACAGGTTAGAAGCCGAACTATTGAGTACACCAAGACTCTTGGGCACATTTAGCTAACTTTCAAAGAAACAACAGTTCTTTCTTTTATGTCATTCAAGTCTACCACAAACCTGAAACAAAAAATTAAAGTAGAATCTTCTTTAGATAGGTGATCACACAAATCGTGTATTCATTTCTGTTCTGCTACACTGATAGGTGCTGGTGGACAGTTGAGGATTGATGGATTTTAGTCTAAAAGAGTTATTTTTATATTTACTCAAAGAAATACCTTGTCAAAAGATTTGATATTTTAAGTGATGTAAAACCACGCAAATAATTTGAAATGTTTTTTTTTAAAGCTACAGGGTATGCTTATTATCATAAAAGCAGGTACCAGTTCCATAATAATAAAACCTCATAGAAAAAGGGTCAAGGATTATGCTAGAAGAATCCTTCCTTCGGGTTGTGGGACTTCACATAATTATTATAGCTTATCATTTTTGAGCATTTACTTATTTTTTCACCATTTTTACTGTGAATATTAATACAAACATACGTGAAAGTTGAAGGGATTTTTCAGTGAGTACCTATGTATCTAGTATGTAGATTTTAACAGTAACTTTACTTGTTTTATTAAAGTTGTAAATATCTATCAATCGGTCTTATTTTTGGATGCATTTCAAAGTAAATTATAGACCCCAGTACACTTTTCCTTAAATATTTAAGGATATATATTACTCAGAGTTCAATATTTGTTTTTTATATAATATTTACACAAAATAGAATTCACAAATATTAAGTGCAAATTCATTAAGTTTTGAGAAATGCATGCAGCCTCATCCTGCTTGAAATCCAAACCCTCTACCAAGCGTGATCTAACTGCAGCCTGTTCCTCTAACCACAACTCCAGTCCATTGTTCTTAGCTTATCTCCCATTATATTCTTTCTTTTCCTCATACAAGCTGAGTTCCTACTGTCTTCACAGACTGTGCATAGGTAACCCTTTTTGGCCCTCCTCATTCTTCAATTGTCATCTTTGAATATCACTTCCTTAAAAATGCCTTTACTGCCTGCCCATGTAGAAGATGTCTTCCCAGTTATGCTGTGTAATTGTTTTTATGAAAAGTTGAATTATACGTTTATGTTTTCTTTATTTAATATCTGTGTACTTCACTAGACTATAACCTCCATCATTGCAGGAACTATATATTTCTAATTCACTATGTCATCTAACATAGTGAAACATAGTAGGCATACAGCAGATAACTGCTGACTGAAAGAATTATAGTTTGATTGCTTATTTCTTACATGCTACTTGTTCATTCTACAATAATACACCATATTATTTCTTAGCCAATTTGTATGTTGATCTTTTATCTCTTCCTGTGACAGGAAGCTTTTAAGTTCCAATGCTTATTCATCCAGTCACACATGTTTACTAAGCACCTACTCTGCACCAGACACTTAACTAAACATTGGGACATTTAATAGGGAATGAGACAGAAATGTTTCTGTCCTCATCCCATAATAGAAAACAGGAAACTGAGAAATAGAATATAACCAGAAAAGTGCTTTTGTAATGCAAGATAGGATATCTAATTTAGATCAGAAGGGTGAGAAAGACTTGCCACTGAAAGTGGCCTCCAAGCTGGGTCTTGGAGTAGATCTTAGCCTTACTACACTTCTTTTACACACTAAATCCAAGACCACCTTCTCTCTCATGTGTGAACTCCCTTTCACTTTTATCAACATGGACTGTGGAGCATTTTTCTTACATGGAAAAAGAGCTAGTAATAAGGTGTCAGAGTGACTCTCACTTGATTTCTAGCAAGTAAAATCCAGGACAAGTTCAAAGCTATGACTATATTATCTTTGTCCCCATTGGTCTCCTTCTTGAGTATCCCACAGTGACTATGAAGTTTCAGCTCAAAGAACTTATTATTTTTCTACTCTGTGCACTGAAGTCTAGCTCCAGAATATGAAAGCATATTGCATGGGCTACGGAAGCCCTAAAGTCTGTCAAAGCCCATTCCCTTCCAATATTTATTAACTTCTCTCAGAGTATAGTAAGACATTACAGGAGATTTTAACTCTTTAAGAAAACATATAACAGGAAATAGGATAGGTTAAATACACTTTGGACATCCAACATTTTTGCTTACTCCTTTAAATTCATTCATTCATTAAATAAATAAAGAATCCCATGTTTTTTTTTTTTGTTTTTTTTTTTTTTTTTTTTTTGTACTTATTGGTTTTGTAAGCACAAATTCTGGAGATAAGAGAACAAGGAGACAAATGAAAGATTTTTAAATGTTAAATGAATACTCAGTGGTCTTCCTGATTCCGATATCCCTTCCAGGTAAAATGTTATTTCTCAATGCAAAGCAAATTCAAATGAATGAACCAAGTTTGACAGAGAGGTTGAAGTTCAGTTTTGCAAAACAGTAGATGAAAAAGTCAAAAGGTTGCATAATTGTACTGATGTTAGTGACAATATTGAACAGTGATATCTTTTTTACCATGAGGCTCATCATCTTCCATTAGAAAGTTAGTGTACCAATCTTTCAAATGTATATTCAGTTCTGCTATAACTCTTGTTTTGAAAATGCAAATGACTAACAGAAAATAATTTGAGCATGACACAAAGGGTAGATGAACATAGAAAATAGTACCCAACTGAATAAAGCCACATAGGAATACACAAAATGCAAACACAGACACAAACCCCTCAAACATCTCCCAGCTACTTCAGTTTACCACGTGTATTAGGAACCACATCCATTTGGATCTGGTGTGACAACTTCCTGTCAGATTTCAGATAACTTTCCTTTCACCTCTTTATAATAACTTTCAAGCTGCAGCTCTTCCATAAGCAAACTTCAGGTCTTTTTCAAGGTAAAGTCCATATTTATTGTAACATTTATGTATTTGATAACAATTTACATATGTAAAACTATATTACCATTTTAATTAATTTTCTATATTTTTCCCATAAGTGCTTGTGATTTTTATTTCATAATTTTCTACATATTGAGGTGAATTTTAGAAACACATATGTTGTGTTATTTCCTATTGCTATTTGTGTGATTTTTATGAAGCCTTTCTATGCAATTTAAGTGTCTTATGATACTAAATGTAAATTTAACTTAAAATAATTTTATTCAAATAATTTCCTGTGATTATCCATTTGCAAAATTGGTAACAACAAGGAACATAAGAAATTATAATTTTTTTCATGCAAGATCTGAAGAGAAAACTAACTGGAGCAATCATTAACTGGTGGATATAAAATAATAACCCATAACCTATTTCTTTGAAATTGAGAAAACACCCCTCTGTTACATAATAGTATATCTTCAAAAACTCCATGAATGATTTTCATGAGGTGGACTCAATTTTTTTTGAAGCTAGAAAAAATTCCCTGGTATGAAAGAGTAGGAAAAAAACCACAATTATGAAATCAAAGACAAATTATAACCACAGTGATTATTTGAATACTACACCGAATAGTGTAAAGATATACAACTAACCTCAGAAACTGCTATTCACAAATGGTCTAGTTCTTGCTTGGGCATTTTTGAGGCACTCATCTTGCTAAAAATGTAAAGACTGGTCAGGCCACTCATGGCAAAAGGTCCTAGGATGTTTCTGTTAGTTAACTCTTGGAATAACTCATAATTAAATGAACACTTACAAGTTATTTAGATGACAGAATATTTTACCAATGTATAATAGTGCTAATTGGTCTATAACCAATAGAAATATATAGAGAATTAGCAAACTCATCCAAAATTAAAGAAGGGTGTGGGGTGGTATTCCTATGACATTATGCTCTATTTTTCTAGAACATAGCCAATATTATGATCTTATAAATAATAATCTTTAATGTAGTTTCATGGTTTATGTATTTTCTAGTGCCTATTTTCTATAAAAGTTGTACTTTGGAGTTTTCATAATGCTTCAATGAAGGCAGGAAAGATTTTTTGAAGTTCTCATAAACTCTGAATAAACTACTATTAGTCAAACTTAGATTTTTGCTTGCCCTTTTCTTTCTTATCAACAAATAGAAACAATATAAAACAGTATGTCTGCAACTTTCTCACTAAGGAAATAAAGGTCAAAAAACCTGACAGAGCAAATTCAAACCAATTAAGCAAAACAGAAACCATTTTAAATTCATAAAATCTTAGCTGAATATCAAATATAGATCTAATATTTATCTGAATAAAGTATGCAACTCTAATTGTGACATTCATATAAGTGTATCATGTTAATTCTAATATGTTCATTATATTTTCTTAAAAATATTATTAAAAATTCATATTTAGGTTGCCTGTAATAATTGAACTAATAATTTTATATGACCATAGGTGCTTTGTATAATTTAAAATTCTCAAGGATTCAAAAAAATACAAAAGATTTTAAATTAATAAGGTCAAAATTTTTATTTATTGAAGATTCAAAAATCATAAAATTATATAAATAAGAAATAAAAGCCTGTCTTTATTCTGTGGCATATTGTATTAGGAATCTGTAGCACTAAGGAAGAAAAAACTAGAATTTTAAAAGTGCTAAATAATCTATAATAAAGGATATACTCTTTCTTGCACATATAGACATGATATAACAAGATACTATAAAAATAAACTACGGAAAATTTTTGATCAGCATAGATCACCTTATTTTGTAACGAGTAGAGTGGATAATAAGGGCCAGTTTAATGTAGAACTATAATTAGCTTTCCTGCAACACTGCAATTAGGAAAAAAAGTTGAATAAGCTGAACCTGATCACTGGAATGATACAGCTTCAACAATAAGGTTTAATGTGATGCCACATGCTTCTGTAATAAAAGCAAAAGTCCAGCTAAGAAAACTTTTCGAAATTGTTTTGCACCATCAAAAGAAATAGAATAGAGTGGCAGGATCCTTATCAGAGCCCAAGACTTCACTGTGATTAATTTTACAATTTAGCTGTAGTTTATTTGGGTGTAGAGATAAAGGCAGAGCTGCTGGTAAACTTGCACATTCATGCTTCTAAATTCATTAATAATCTGTATTTTCTTTTATCACTGTAATAAAACCTGTGGTAAAAGAGATTTTGCCACAAAGGAGCTCCACTTACAGACATTTGCACTGTTCTAACTAGATCAACGTTTTGGAGAAGCCTATCACATAACTAAAAAATAAATTTATTCTTTCAAAATTACCCTATTTTTAATGAGACATTTCTCATAAAGATGGCCTTTAGACCTGAATGTGGAGATTCCATGACCAACTCAAAGTAATACAAGTAAAAATCAAAACCTTATCTCTTATTCCTCTATTAAAACAAAGCTACTAAATGACCACATACCACACTATTTAGCAATGTAGATCAGAAGAATAAATTCTGGTCTCTTTGGAGTCAAGATGATTGTCTGAGAACACGTACCCTCTCATTTAATAATTCAATCATGTAAAAGCCTCTTTTTGAAAATATCTGTACATAAAATGACCATAAAATACATATTAAAAAGTATAGTATGAAGCAAAAATTCACTACTCAAAACAAAAATGTAATTTGTGAAGAATGCTTTTAACTTCTTACTGATAATCAGAGCAAAAATACAGTTATTGCTCAAACATCCTGAAGAGAGAGGCATGTTTATTACCTGTCTTCTGCATCTAAGAAATCCTAGCACGCATTACCTGAGACGTGCTGGAATAGAAAATGCTTACCATATACATAGTTTCCTAAACAGCTGCTTTCATTAATCGATTTATTTGTAAAATTTGCAAATAGTAACTATGGCTTCTGAAGATAGTTTTCCGGAAATGAGCTACAGATACTTTCTCCTTTTCATGTTATCCATAAACAATGAGGAAATTCAGCAATAAACTGAGGGCCATTATACAGTAGTAGATCATGCCTAAATGCTTAGTGTCTTTGCTTCTCTCCAAGTGAAGATGATATAAGGTAGCTTTGTATTCGATTCCTAGATCATCAAAAACTCTATCAGAGATTTTAGTCTCCTTTTACCCTGTCAAGAAAAATTATATCTCTAGAACATATCCAAGTTCACAGGCTAAATTCAATTTATTTTTCTTTTATAGGTTCTTGCAATAAGCAGTCCATTATAAACAGTCTTATTCATCAAGGCTGGCCCCCAACAAATATAGATAAATAATGAAGCATTCTAAGCTTCTAGAATGTAAAAGATTTATAAGCATGACTGGCATGGATGACATGCAGAAGAGTTCACAGGCCATTTGAATCATAAACTCAAGAGGAAAAATTGGAATCATTTAGCAAAAAGAAGAGTGTTAAGTGAGTTTTTGTTTTCTTCTTTTCCTTTTTGTTTTAAGATTAAGTCTATTTAACACAACATATAATCATCCCATTAGTTATCTGATATGGTTAGAGTCATAGATATGCTTCTGACAGATGAAGGAGAACCACTTTCATAAATGAAACAATTTTTATTTTAACTCTTTTTGAAAGAAACTTTCTCAAAACATATTATGCACTTCTTTGTTAATGTGGTATGCTTAAAATGTAATTAAACCCTTTTGGATTATTTAAAGCATCATTCCCCAAAGTGCACTCTAGAACACTAGTTATAGAAGTGGGATGTTAAAGGTGTTTAAGGAGAAAAAAGTGTTTTGAGGTCAAATGAATTTAGGAGATGCTAATGTCAACTTAGTTTCTCTTAAACACTGTATATCTGTATTTTAACTGGCTAATTGGATGGGAGACATTAACCCATATGTTAGACTGTATAGTGACCCCACAAACACTAAGAAATGGAATGTCAGTCATTCACTTGCCATCTCAAGGCACTACTTCTTCACAAGACAGGACAAAACAAAGCGCTTACACACCCATAATACTGAGCGTTTTCTCTTATTTTCATTTCTCTCCTGACTTCCAGCTCTCTGTGGCCATGTTCTTTGCTGCTTCTACTTTCAATTGGCAGTATTGTCACTTGTATTCTCTCTTTGGCAAGGCAGCTACCCTTAGCTAGTTTGTTGGGGTTATTGTATGGACATTTCAAAATCACAGATAAGCTCACTGTTATTGTAGATGCAGAAATATATATAATGAGATAAAGGGAGATGACACCAGAGTATTTTCAGTGGGAGTTGACTTCGTTGGCTTTTCCCCTGCTATGTACTTGTATTATAGAAGGAAATGGGAAAAAAAAAAATGGCTCAGATGAATTTAGTCACATCTAAAAAAAAATTATTTTGTTCTCTAATTGTGAAAAATTCAAACAAAACAGACCATTGTTTAATAACCTTCATTAATAGTAAGTTAGTAGTGATAATTCATATTTACTATCAACAGAGGATGTTAGATTCTCTCCAATTATTCAATTCTCTTATAATTATTTCAAATATTGGTATAACTTATGTAACAAATAATTTTTAATTAATAAAAAAGCATGTGTGGAAAACTACTTATTTCTTTATACTATAAAGACAATAGTGCATATATAGCTAACTCATTTGCATACGATTTAAAATTGTTAAATATAGGTTTTTAGATGGTAGTAATGGTGATGGTTAAAAATAGAATTCCTAAGACTTGACATTAAATAAAACAAAACCAAAAAAAAAAAACAAAAAAGGAAGGAAAGATTCCTGGAGTGCTTGAACAATATTTTACCATGCTTCAGTGAACTTTTGAAAGGAGCTCAGTGAAATGAAATTTAAAAAGTGCTCATCAGCAAACAGCTCTAACACATTTTTTTAAATAAATAAAACTATACTTAGCACTTATATCACAATTTCATTTTCAATGTACTTTACAAACATAAAGTAATTTTTATAACATGCCTGAGAATTAACAATGATATTTTGCATTTTTTTTAGTCACTCATTTGAAGAATCAAACATATTCAACTGATTTTAAGAAAGAGAAGAGGAACAAAAACACTAAGAAAATATGGTCAGGCCATTGGAAATAAACTTGATATAACATTTGAATTTATAATTCCTGATATCTAAATTTGGTTTCTCTGACTACATGGAAGTATTCCTTCATGGAGGTTGCTTAAATTCAAGAGTGAATGGAAACTGGCTCAAACATTGCTACAAAAGGGCTAATTTCACTTTAAAGCCACCAGATTTCTATTTCTGCATCTCAATTCTATCTACTTCCTGAACAGTCAAATATGATTATCTCCTCATTATTACACAGTATAATGAAAGGAAGCAATGGCACTGCTAATGGAAGACACAACATAAAAATCACTCATAATAGACTTCAAATGAATTTATTACTCTCTTTGCAGTAAATTAAATTTTTAAAAGTGTATGTTTCAAAAGGTAATATTGAAATTGTTTTATAATTAATTAATAGTGATGGAAAACTCCTTGGTTAGTGGTAAAAAAAAAAAATCCATCTAGAGTGTTTTTTCTTAAATTGATATTTAGCTAATAAGAAATTTCTAAATTACTTTAGCCAGGTGTTATCTGTTTAATATGTTAGTGCTCAATTTGTGTTCATCCTAAATAACTTTACAAACCAATGTTTTTAAAATCTTATAAAACAAATAGGTACACTTTCTCTGTTTATATAAATATATAATATTTTATTTATATGTAAATTCTTTTATTTAATCCTCATAGAAAATAATAAATATTGCTCTTACCATATTATGGATGAATTAATTGAGGCACAGTCATATAACTTAGGATGATTAGATAGTGAAAGGTACAGTCAGGATTCAAACCATACAGTCTGATTTAGGAACCTAAGCTCTTAAGCATTGTTTCAGAGTAAGTCACTTACATGAAACCAAATAGTATAGGAAACCACCAAGACCACAGATGCCAAGGTAGATCGATGGATAATCCAGCACAGAGGAAAGAAAGGCAACCTGGGTGAGTAGAAAGGATGTTTGATTTCCATTCAGAATCCCAGTATGAAGAATGGCTTATACAGTCTATTAGACATGTAGCCTTGTGCATTGTGTAATCTTTTTGGGTACTATTTACCTTAACTGTACAACAGAAGTGGAGAGAGAAAGACTAAATTACAAAGTCTTGAAGGTCCATTGTTAAAAGGTTTTTAACAATGTATATTTTCTTCTGTACCTATTAACATCTGCACCTGGAAAAATTTTGCTGAGGTGAAATAATAGTTATCTTACAAAGAGTAATTAGCAACATATTCTAAATATTTCGGCTAAATCATTAGTAATATAAGTAGATGTGTCTTTTATTTTTCTGTTAGAAGTCCCATGCATGACTGTGCACATGTAAACACACACATATTCAGAAAATATATACTATACATAACTTCTTCTTGTACTATTTATTGTGCTAGTTACTCAAGCAGGTATTTGCTAGGTTTAGGGGACTTAATGACAAACAGGATAGTTCTTGCCCTCAAAGAGCTTACAGCTCCATAGAGGGAACATGTGAAAAATAAGCTAATTAGAGATAAAGAGTGAGTGGAAGCTAGTGATATATTAGTGAGACTTCTCAGGAAAGGATGAGATGACAAGAATAAGAAAACAATGAACCAGGAGAACATGCCAAGGAAAGAAAACAGCTAATGGGAAAAGCTTGAGCTGGGAATAAGTTTGGATAGGCCAAGAGACAGCAAGGTCAGTGAGACACAGCAAGAGGAGAATGGTACATAAGCAGACCAGAAGTGACGTAAGCCTCCAGGGGCCACTGGGAAATCAGGGAGGGCTTGAGAGGCCTTTGCTTTTGTTGTGGTTATTTCTCCAGTGTAAGTGGAAGCCATGGGAAGGTGATAAGCTACCTATACTCACTATTCACAGTATGAATTAGTATTATAAATGCAATTTCCTTCTTAACTTTCAAGAAATTAAGACTTAAATATGGGTTAAGACCTCTTAACTTTCAAGGGATTCCTTTGGATGACCTAATGTTATATGCTAATGGTATTATCTGAACAACAAAGCAATTGGCCAGTCATCTTTCCTCTACCAGGCCTCAGGGGAATCTAGGACCTTTGAGAATTTAATAAATAATTCTTCCTTTTGGAACTCCATGATAATATGATATTTAAGAATATTTTTCTGCTTATTATTTTACTTTTTAACTTTTAGTTTATACTTTTTTCAGAGATTCAACATGAAAATTGATGTTTCTGAATAGAATTTTATGGACTTTAAGGGGAATAACAAATATTTTTCTGAGCTAACTATTTCTCTATTTTGAATATTTTAATTTAATATTTTGATTTTTATTGAGTTTCTGTGGGATTATGAAATTTTTAATGTTGACAGGATTTAACCTCTCCCTTCCTGTATGATAGAAATTCTTTATTATTCACTAAAGATACAAACAAGGCAAGTTTACAAAAAATTTTAATTAAATCACGAATGTTTTATTTTATATAGTCATATATTACTCCATTAAGACTCCACCACCCTTTTAAAATACTGACAGAATAAATTCCTTAGTCTTCTCTTATGAAGATGGTTATCAAAATAGTACATTTCCACATACAGTAATCTCTCATCTGTGGGGGATACATTCTAAGCCTCAGTGGATCTCTGAAACCAAGGATAGTACTGAATCCTATATATATTACATTTATTCTTATACATACATAACTATGATAAAGTTTAATTTATAAATTAGGCACAGTAAGAGATTAACAACAGCTAATAAAATAGAACAATTGCAACAATATACTATAATAAAAGTTATGTGAAGATGGTCTCTCTCCAGTAATTTTTATATCTTCCAGTACAAACTTATTCCTGAGTCTGTGTAACCATTCTTTACTCACAATAAATGGCTTGGTGCCACTCCTTTCAGGGGACCAGTTGCTGACATCTTCATATAGGCTTGATGCTTTCAGGCACAACAGGTTGCCCTCAATCAGAACACGTTTTCTGTTTGAGTCTTCAACCCACAAATATAATGCCTTTTCCATCTTAACTAAGCACTTATCACCCACTGTGGCCCTAAGTTTTGCAGTTTGAGATGGAACAGCAAAACTGGTATGAATTTTTTCTTTCTTCTTCAAAATTTCACAGATAGAAGACTCATTCACACCATAAATCTTAGCAAACTCAGTTTATGATTTTTTATTTTTCTTATTAAGTTGAGAACTTAAACCATTTTACTTAAAGGAAACATTTTACAGTTTGTCTTTGACATATCCGATTGCCAGCATTACCACTCTTGTGTTTTGGGGCCATTACTGAGTAAACTAAGGACTACTTGAACACAAGCACTGTGATACTGCCCAGTCAATCTGATCTGATTACCCAGACAGCTACTAAGAGACTAAGGGGCGGGGAATGCATACAGGGTAGATATGCTGGACAAAGGGATGTTTCAGGACCAGGGAGGGATGGAGCAGGGCAGTGCTAGATTTCATCATACTACTCAGAATAATTGGCAATTTAAAACTTATGAAAGATTTATTTCTGGAATTTTCCATTTATATTTTTGGACCGCTGTTGATCATGGGTAACTGAAGCCTTGAAAAGCTAAACCACAGATAGGAGGGAGGGGAACTACTGTATACTGATAGTCTACTGAAAGTTTGAGAGCAAAAAACTTTCTCCATATATTATACTGAAAATGTGCAGATGAGCAAGAAAACTGGATTGCTTTTGTTAACATGGGGTTCTACAATGAAAACGGCAATAGTTAGATAGAAACCTGCTTCTCCTTTGCCTCATCTTCCTTTATTCACTACAGGATCCTGGTAAATTCACTGGCCTCAGTAATTTCATTTATAAAATAGTGATACTTGCTTTTCTGACAATAGGTAGCCGGAACAAATTGCCTTGTGAAATCCTTGAAGAACCTGTACAGTTAGCCGAGGAAACATTACATATACCATAGATTGAAGGAGAATAACTGGAGAACTGGAGCAGTGGATTAGCACTGGAGTAGTGGATTAATAAGTTTTTTGTCCATCAACTACTGGGACTCAGAGCCTCTGGCCCAGCTCTGACATTCATGTGTTTTAAAGGGATCATCACCACAATGCGAATCCAAGATAATGCTTCCATTAAAAAATTAACTGAAACATTATATTGAAGGAGTTTTCAATTATATTTAGAAATGTACCGAGTAGTGTATAAATAGCCACTCTTGGTAGATTTATTCTAATGGAGCCTTCAGTGCAGAGCTTAATATCTTGGAGGTAACTAAACTGACAGCTGTGGAGGCAGAGCCTTGGGTGCCTCATTCCAGAAGGGAAGGAGAGAGCAAATCCAATTAAAAAATGACAAAGTTGTCACCTTACTCGACTTATTTTCATTACTAGTTGTCTTTTGATTTTCTATTTTTGCAAAGGAGAGACTTTAGAGAAGTTCATATATCAAATATATATCAAATTTCAGGGAATGCTTTGCAAACAAAATTGCCAAGGTTTGTTTTTTCCCTCCTTCCTTGTAAGTTTGTATCATTTTTATTCTTATTTTTTTCTGCTTAATTTCATCTGGTCCCTGCCCCCCTTCTTTTCTTAGGTACATTAATTGTAAGGATGAATATTTCTTTTTTCTTTTAGGCAAATAACAGTGAAAATGGGAGAGGGGTGAAGCTGAATGCAGTTTAGGTTTATGTTCCACTCCATCTTAAATCAGATAGGGCTTTTCTCTGTCACCCTATGATAGCCACAGCCAGGTGTAGTTTTGTTTTTCTTTTTTAAATATTAGTCTGTGACAGAGCCAGGACATCAAGTACAATAAGTTCTCACTTAACATAGTTTACAGGTTCTTGGAAACTGGGATTTGGAGTGAAACGAAGTCTAACAAAACCTACTTTTTCATAGACTAATTTATATAAACAAGAGTTAAGTTCCTAAGGCAAATTTCTGGTCACAAAATCATCACCAAACTTTTAAATAAAGACCCAAGCGCTTCTAACATTAAACACTGAAATAAATGTGACTTGGATATACATTTAAGAAAGATTAATAAAAACAAGTCATATAATGATTTTCCAATGTATTTATTCCAGTTCAGGGTTATGGATGGCAGGAGCCAATCTAGGATAGACAGGACGCCCTTCCATCACAGGGCACACAGATGTGCATACATACAACACTCACTCACACTGGGACAATGGGACACGCCAATTCACCTCGGGCACAGATCTTTGGGATGTGGAGGAAACCAGAGTACCCAGAGAAAACTCACGCAGACATGGGGAGAACATGCAAACTCCATGCAGACAGTGCCACCAAGCCAAGATAAATTTTTTTTCTCATCAACATTATAAAGAAATGACATTGAAGTAAAAACATTATTTGAGGACCTCCTATACACAAATTCAGTAAGATAATGAGCTTAGTAATGTTGTTTTTTATTCAATCTAATAAAACAATCAATTTGTAAATATTTATTTGTTTGGCTATAATATATCTAATACAAAAGGAAACGCTTCAGAGAACAAGGTGGAAGTTCTTGACAATTTTGTTGCTAAGATAAGCCTAAAATTATTATGCACATAGAGTATGTAGTAAAGCAATAAATGGGTTTTCTGAGCAATCTGAGTTAGAGAAATCAAGACCAGTGGAGTCATTTAGACACATTCATGAGAAAGGAAGAAATAATTCCTAAAGTACTTAGTGTTGGACTGATGTTCACTGCTGGAGTGGAGAGGGCAAGATTGAATATGAATTCGTGTTATTATTAAGATAGTACCACCAGTAGTTACTTATTAGGAATATCAAGTTTTTGGAAGATTACAAAGAAACAGCAATGAAGTGATTTCTTTTAAAGTAGATTTTATAAAGTATCTAAAATGAAGGACAGATACATTTCTTCTCAAGAGAGTGCCTAAAAGAGACAAGCCCTCATTCAGAGCCTGGTTTTTTTTTTTTTTTTTTTTTCTTAAATAGTACCCAGTAAAAGATTCAGAACATCAAGTATAATACTTAAAGTAATCAATAATTTAACAAGTTATTTAGTCTGATTTACAATGATACAATAGATAAAAAGGGGTAAATATGACAGGGAGAGTACAGCAAGAAGTAGCAAGAGGAAAAACTGAAAGCAAGTTATAAAGATAGAGGAAAAACAATCTACAAAACAGAAGATGAGAATCCAAAAATAGATGTCTGAATCCATTCAGGGAAAAATAGCACCCTGTATAATGATACACTTAGTATATTAATACAAATTCTTATATATCTCATATCTTATATCTCAATAAGATATGATCAAAATGATGACCATTAAAGAAAATTTTACATGATGTTTAATATTATGTCAGAATATATCTAGAATTAGTTAATTAAAAAATCAGTATGACATGTCTTTAGTTATATTTTTAAAAAATCACTCTAAGAAATAGTTCCAAACATGTTCCATATGACCCAGCAATCCACTCCTAGGTATTTACTCAAGAGAATTGAAGTTATGTTCAGACAAAAACCTGTACACAAATGCTTACAGCAGCTTAATTCACAATTACTGAAAACTGTAGGCAAATTTCAATAAAAAAAACAAATCATGGTAGATTCATACAATGGAATATTACTTAGAAATGAAAGGAATTAACTACTGACACACTCAAAAACCTGGCTGAATCTCAAATCACTGTGCTAAATTAAAAAAAAAAAAACCAGAGAAAGAAGCTATATACTATATTATCATAGTCTGGAAAAGACAAAACTATAGGGATAGGAAATAGCTAACTGTTTCCAGAAGCTGAGAGTAAGAGATAGATAGAAAGTGGTCATAAAGGCATATTTTAGAGGTGAGGGAAATGTTCAATGGCATTCAACCTGAAAGTAGCAGATCTAAGATTTAAATTTAGGCTTGCTTAATTCTAGATTCACTGACAATAATAAATGTTCTATATCTTACTTATGTTGGCTATACAACTGTGGTAGTTGCATAACTGAATGTGTTCATTAAACCTCTTAGAAATGCAAACTAAAAGGGTTGATTTGACCCTATGTAAATTATGCTACAATTTTATAAAAATTAGCTTTCCGAGATTGTCTGATTTGTAAGTGGTGGAACATTAAATATGTCTGTTGATTAATTATGATTAGGGTGCCACTGGTGCCATTCACCAGTTTTATTTCTCCATTATTTCCCATGTACAATTCAGCAGATTAGGAAAAGCTTACCATGACCATTACCATCTGTGCTTATTATAATAGAGGAAGAGGAATCTGCAGGAAAGGGGTCTTCTTCCAAGAAGGAGGGGCTTGGAGCTGGCCCCACAGGATGGAAACAACTTTGATAGATTAAGACGAGTAGAAAGACTTTGACAGTAGAGGAAACAATCACATCTTTGTTAACACTTTTCTGGCTAATGTTCATTTGGGTGTGTGATTCCTCCTACAGTTGAGTTCTTCTCTAACTGAAAAGGGAAACCTAAGCCTGATTACTGGAAAGAATACTGAAATAGAGTTGTAGCCCCACATGTAAAACCTGAAAAATCTCACCACCCGAGATAAACTATGTAATCTGCTTTGTTCCCTAATCTGTGAAAAAGTTTCAGTAACAATGTGATCTACCCTGTCTACCTCTTGGGATTGTTGCAAGGATCAAATTAAATATTGTTTCATGAATATATATATATATATATATATATATATATATATATGTATATGTATGTATGTGTATATATATATGTATGTATATATGTATATATATATGTATATATTCATATATATGAAATAAATTTCAAATTCTAATGATGGCACATAATGAATAAATTTAAGAAAATACTTTTAAAAATGTCTGTGTTTTCATGGCTTGGCTTTACCAATGCAAGTACAAAGAGCAGCTCTAACTCAGTGTGGAGCTGCGAGAAAATGGTAGCAATGGATGTGAACACATTACAAGTGTTCATAATCTTCAGTAGTGTGAGAAAGTGTGAAGCAACAGCATTTTCTATGGATTTTCCTTTGATAAATTAAATTACAACTACCAATAATGCCTGTAGATTTTTCACACAGCTATGATAATGTAATAACACCTGGGAAATAGATTTTTACACAGAAAAGTTGTCAGCAACAGACACACTTTTGGGATAAACATTTTATCATTTTATGACTTACATTATTTCAAAAGAAAAAAAAAGACACTTTAAATATTGACACTTAGTTCTAGATCTGGCAACCCAGTGTGAGTAATTATATCTAGTAATAAAAGAAAGGAACACTGTTATTTGGCTTACCCCTAAATTAAGAACAATTAAGATCCCAACTTGAGGAAGTCTTTTCTTCTGGAATTCTGTTTATTAACATTTTAGGTACTCAAAAGCAAAGAGAAGACCAATGTTCTGTCACTAACACCAGAATTCCAGGCCTTTTATGAAATCATCCCTTAAAATGTTTACACAGTTATCTTGGTTATTGTGCCTAGAATTAAATAAAGTAATGCCTTTTTTTTCCATTCAAAAATATTTCTTGAATTCTTATTAATTACTGGGAATTGGATTAGGTAGGGCCAACAGTGACCAAGACAACCATCTTTCCCCTCATAAACTTGGAATCCCCAAAGAACTCATGTAGTATAAAGAATACATGTAAAAGTATGTAAAATTTTGCTTAGCAAATAATATTCCATAAAATTGTAGTGATGAAACTTGATGGCATTTATTAATATTAATTCTATACCATATGAAGACTATATGTGTCATAAAAATATGAGAAATATATAATTCAAACTGTCACTAACAGGGTGTTTGTAGCATTTAGAATTCTCCTTAAGTCTCAATCTAAAAGTCATGTTACTTTGATCCTGTCAGTGGCGACTGAATCAAATGACACATCTAAATAAACTGATCTACAGAGACCTTATTCAAAATGGCAGGCGTTGCTGATTTAAATGAGGCTTGAAATCCACCATAGCAACTTGAAACGTTTCCTACTCACAGTTGAGTAAAGTGATGTTCATTTCCAGGAAAGAAACATTAACAGAAACATGTAAGAGAATGTAGGCTGTTTTTTCAAAAAGAAGAAGAAAGAAAGAAAAACCTCACCAATTGTATCCCATCTACAAGTGCTTCAAAATGTAAAATCTAGATATATTAATCATCAGGCAATAGCAACATAATAATGTCGTTAATGTATACTATTGGTAAAGAAATTTAAAATTCTTTGTATCATAAAAATACATCAAGGAAATACAGACAAGACTTAACATTTGCTAAATTTCAATAACATATAGTCTTATATTATTAAGAAAAAACACTACCTTACCACTTTTGTCTGAAATAAGATGGATGACAACTAATAAAATACTTATAAAAAGGATATTGTATTATTTCTCATCTTAGAAATCATTCCAAACAGTAACTACATTTTTCAAGAAATAATTCTTTCAACAAACATCTCTAGTGCTATATAAACACTGTCATATACTGAGATAAATGTTAAATTATAAATATAACTGTTTCAGAAGCTATATTTATTTTTCATCTTATATGTCCTAAACAATTAAAAATTCTAACAGAGAAATTCTGTTTGCCAAATCAATGTGAAAATTATAGCTCTTAAAACATTATTTGAAGTTGTAAATCAGAAAAAAATATGTTGAGGGGGGAAAAAAAAAACAACCCCACAATTTGAAAACAATTATTTTAGGCAATTATTTGTGATTCCTTAGCTTTAGCACATCAGTTAAAACAAAGTGGTAATAAATATGGTGCACGATTTTGTAATTGTCAGTTCTAAAACTTTGCTTTAATGCTGGATATATTTTGTTTCCATATACTAATTTTTCACACTGAAGTCTTTTTCCCCTCTAAACCTCTAATGAGAAGTACTGGTTAACACAAAATAAATGTGCTGTAATACTTTCTTTGAAACCCTGCAGTCAACCCTTTGCATATAACTTTCTAATAGAAAAAAAAATCCCACATACTTCATTTTCCCTAAAGAGCAGCATGAGATTTCCAATCCTTTGCTTGAACACATAAAATATTAAGAGCCAATTTTCAGCTGCACCTCTGTCACTTCCATTATCATTCTACACGTCCAGAGGTGATAATGGACTCTGTAAATTGCAGTCTTTCTCCATCCCAGACCACTGAGGATTTCACCAGGGGACAGTTCCACACAAAGGGTGGCCCAGATGTATGTTAATGGCACTGAGCAGCAAGCAGCAGACACCCCCATGCAAGATAATGTGATGTGTTACCCAGAGGAAAGACAAAATGAGCAGAAAACAATTTCCTTAGGAATTCAGTAAAATCAACAACAACCTATTCTTGCCCACAAATCAAATGTATAGCACTGTCTTCACAGAACCTTGGAAGCAGAAGATTAAAACACACTGCTAATGCCCCACCTGTGAAGGAATTGTCTGTCGAAGCCAGCAAGAACGAGGGCTCATAGACACTGACATTTAAAGAATTATAGAAAAGGCTGTTATTTCCCACTGACTTTTTTTTTTTCAGACAGATCTGTCAGCATTAGCAGAATTATCTTCAAACATGAATTGAAAAATAGGGTAAGGTAAAGGAAAATCTTTATTTTTTCTACCATTGAATTGATACCACTTCTATCTGTGGTTGGCAATTTGTCTATTAGAAGCAAGCCGCCTTGTAGTAAACTGAATGGAGTTGACACTGAGCTTTTAAATGATCATATTTCCCACTATCCTATGCAAAGTAAAAATCATATTTTAGGAAAAATATACAGGAGGAAGTGATTTAAATCTAGGTTTTTTCCCTTTCCCATAAACACTACTGTGTGTCTCACTCCAGTACTGGGTAAGTGTCCTTGACTGAACCCAGCTGACAGAGTACTGATGCTTTGGGCAAGGGGATGGGTGGGGCTGAGTTGGGTGATGCCAAAAGGAAAGAATGCCAAGAGAAAGAAACGAGACAGAACAAAATCAGATTGCATTGCCCAGATAATTAAGTGTAGCTCCTTTATATATTAGACCATAACATATATGTTGTATAACCACTGCTTATATGCTAATAAAGCTAAATGTTTGATAAATCAAAGTAAGGTCAATTTTATTCCTATAAATACATTTTAGGGCATATTCTATATTTTTCAAGAAAACTTCAGGAAAGCCAGAGTTCAAAAACAAACTAACAACATGCACGCACCACACACACACACACACACACACACACAATGAAGAAAGAAGAGAAAAAAGAAAAGGAATAGAGTATAATAATTTCTCTGTCTACAAATTTAGGTCAAAATGTTATCAATGAGCTCTAAGTATTCTTCTCTCCTCCCACTCCCTACAGTAAATGGCAAGCACAGAGACGTATAAAGGCACTGTGCTAAGTACTCAGGCTAAAGTGAAAAAAGACCCCCAGTTACTCCAGTCTTAAAGAGAAGACAGACCTGTAAGCAAATTATTACAATACAGTGTAGTATTTGATTTGGGAGAGATATCAGAAAGCCTCTTTGGATGACACTTCACCATCTTGTCAGTTTTCAGGACTTTTCTTAGGACTTTACATTCTTCTCCTCCATATCTCTTTCCTCAAGAAAAACAAGTTATAAAATCAATGCATAAACAGAATTTTAAATGTATGCATATTTACCATTCAAACCACTGAAATCCAGAATAGGAAAATCCACAGACACAGGAAGCCTCTCAGTGGTTGTCGGGGTAGAAAGGAGAGAGGAATGGAAAGTGATTAAGTGTATTAAGTGTTTTTCTGGGGCGATGAAAAAGTTTTAAAACTAAACAGACTCATTATGAATGCACTAAATGCCACTGAATTGTTCAGTTTAAAATGGTTAATTGTATGCTGTGTGACCTTCACCTCAATTTTTTTAAAAATGCTATTGAAATACTTTATTTAAATTTTGTGTCACTATTTGAAATTATCATTGCGAAATATCACAAAAATTTACAGGATAAATCAGTCTCTTCTGTTTTTCTATTTCATACTCTATATGCAGAAAATTGTGTGACTCTAAAAGAACAGAAACTTTTGATGTGATTGGGTAACTAGAGCAAAGTTAGTACCTTTGAGATACTTTTTAAAGTTCATAATATTGTAATGGTACAGTAGCATAACAGGAGGTACTATGATTACATATGCCAGTCTTCTCAAAAATGTTCTTTTCTATGAATTTTTAATGATACAAGTAGTTTTTCAAGGTCATTGAGAGAGCAAGCAGTTACTCAGACATTAAATTTGTTCACAGTTTCTTGGCAGCTTTGCAAGAAAACAAGCAAGTGGGATTTGCAGAGGAGGGAAAATGATATACTACTGAAGAAGAGATGAATTAAAAATCCTATATAATTAGCTGAAGGTATAATTGATTCACTTTTTAACCTGGCAGAAAATATCTAAGTGTTCTTGAACATAGAATTAATCATTTTCTGGTTGGATTTGCGGTTAATAACACATACACATATTTTTAAAGAGTCTACATCTGTAAAACCCATTTTCTAATGATTTGAATATATCAGCATCTTAATATCTGCTGAACATTTTTAATTTTATAATTAAGTCTATAGGAAAAGTATTAACAAATATACGTAGCCCAGAATGAGATATTCCTCAAAAACTTGAAATTAATAAGAAATTATACTGTCTTCTTAATGTTAAGGTATAAAAGAAAACACAGTGGAACAAGAAAGGGGTGTGCAAAACATAGATGCGTATTAAAAATAGAGATTGAGATGCAGAGGACCAGTAATCATCCATAGATCATATTAAGAGGGAAGTCACAGAGGTTAATATTCAAAGTATCTTTCTATAGTGTTCAGTAGAGTATAAACTTTGGGCAATAAATTTCAAGAATTTCTTCCTATTGGCAATGTCATGTCTAAGCTGGAGATGGATGCAGGGGCTTGTACTGTTCTGTTTCCATCAGCAAAACCTACTCTGCTGCATTTAGTGTCCAACTGTTATGGCCTAAAGCCATATGATTTATCTAATTCTTCTTGTCTTGATTCCAAACAATCTTAATTACTTATTTTTCCCATGCATAGAGAAAATACTCTTACCATATAGACCTTGATATTCTTGTCCTTGAGATATTA